>WNWK01015792.1:0-46706 GCA_009830355.1 Cherax destructor | reverse complement strand
GGAGTTAGTATACCTTAGACAGGGATCTTAGTATACCTTAGACAGAAAGCTTAGTATACCTTAGACAGGGGATCTTTGTATACCTTAGACAGGGGATCTTTGTATACCTTAGACAAGGGATCTTAGTATACCTTAGACAGGGGATCTTAGTATACCTTAGACAGGGGATCTTAGTATACCTTAGACAGGTGATCTTAGTATACCTTAGACAGGGGAGCGTAGTATACCTTAGACAGAGATCTTACTATAGCTTAGACAAGGATGTTAGTAAACCTTAGTCAGGGGACCTTAGTATACCTATGAAAGGGACCTTAGTATGCCTTAGACAGGGGATCTTATCATACCTTAGACAGGGATCTTAGCATACCTTAGACAGGAAGCTTAGTATGTCTTAGACAACACGCTTAGTATACCTCAGTCAGGGGAACTTAGTATACCTTAGACAGGGAACTTACTATACCTTAGACAAGGATCTTAGTTTATATTAGACAGGAGATCATAGCATACCTTAGACAGGGATCTTAGCATACCTTAGACATGGGATCTTAGTATACCTTAGACATTTGATCTTAGTATATCTTAGACAGGGAGCTTAGTATATCTTAGACAGGGATCTTAGTATACCTTAGACAGGAAGCTTAGTATACCTTAGACAGGAAGCTTAGTATACCTTAGACAGGAAGCTTAGTATATCTTAGACAGGAAGCTTAGTATACCTTAGACACGAAGCTTAGTATACCTTAGACACGAAGCTTAGTATACCTTAGACAGGAAGCTTAGTATACCTTAGACAGGAAGCTTAGTATACCTTAGACAGGAAGCTTAGTATACCTCAGACAGGAAGCTTAGTATACCTTAGACAGGAAGCTTAGTATACCTTAGACAGGAAGCTTAGTATACCTTAGACAGGAAGCTTACATAGGACTTTTCTATGAAAAGAGTTGAGCTATAATATGAACTAGTAACCAAGTTCAGTTAAGTAATTAACCAGACCACCTTCAAAAATTAAACAGACCACTGACATCAATTAACCAGACCATCCACATCAATTAACCAGACCACCTTCAAAAATTAAACAGACCACTGACATCAATTAACCAGACCATCCACATCAATTAACCAGACCACCTACAAAAATTAACCAGACCACCTACAAAAATTAACCAGACCATCCACATCAATTAACCAGACCACCCACACCAATTAACCAAACCACTGACATCAATTAACCAGACCATCCACATCAATTAACCAGACCACCAACACCAATTAACCAGACCATCCCATCAATTATCCAGACCACCCCATCAATTAAGCAGATCATAAATATCAATTTAATAAACCACGCACGCCAATTAACCATACAACCCACACCAATTAAGCAAACCATTCACATCAATTAATAAGACAACCTACATCAATTGACCGGACCACCCTCATCAATGAACCAGAGCCTTCACATGAATTATTCAAACTACATCAGACCAAGAAGATCATCTACATCAATTTAATAAACTACCCATGCCAATTAACCATACAACCCACACCAATTAAGCAAACCATCCACATCAGTTAATCAGACCACCTACATGCTCGCCTATATACACTGGCTTCCTCACTCTAGTGTATTAGTGTGACTTGTAAATGGTCCAGGTGGGACCGAAACGCTGTCATAAGGTTCTCTCTGTGTACGGGGTTAATTGTGTACTGTTCCAGTTATGATATTGTGCATTTTTTATCATTATCATTATATCATATTTTGTTGATATATTAAAGGTAGAAGTGCAGGACGTAGAGAGACTATAGGACAGACACACCAGCAGTCAATCATGAGGATTCCCTTCCTCTGGATGTTAATGGCTAGTTTATTGTGCATCAGATATTCATCTTATGGACGGTAGTGGTTAGTCTATTGCACCATATGTTCATCCTGTGGACGGTGGTGGCTAGTTTATTGTGCACACCAAATCCATCCTGTGGATGGTATTGCTAGTTTATTTGCACCACATATCCATCTTGTGGACGGTATTGGCTAGTTTATTTTGCACCAAATGTTCATCCTGTGGATGGTACAGTAGTGTACATATTAATTGAAAAAGTAGTAAATTTTGTATTTATCTCATATATTTTAGTTTCCGGCTTAATTAATGTAGTCTGATTTATTTTCTTTTCAGAAGAGTTTGCTACGGACTTTTGGCAACCATCCAGCTGTGATGTTACCTTGTGAATCTCGTTAGTGCTACAACAGCTGTTGCTCAGTAAGGCTATTTCTGCAAGCGAGCTCCATGAGTGAATGTTGTATTGCCAAATTCTCCCCTTCATTTCATGATCACTGCTGAAATTCATGACGGATATTACACGTGGGCAAATATTGCAGCTCTTAGAAAACATGCTGATTTGAGTATCAGGCAGATCGCCGAAAATTTGAGCCTAGCAAAGTCAACTGTTGGTCGGATTCGAAGAGAGCTGACGACACTGATGACTGTGAGCGCTGCATCGAGGAAGATGTGGAAGAAAACGTAAGATAACACCTCACGATGAAGAGGTTATCATAAGAAATCATGTGAAGCATCCCAAGAAAACCAGCAAAGATCTGCAGAGATATTTGGCTTCAGCTGGCGTAAATGTTGATTCTTCAACTGTTCGACGATGACTCCTTGAAGTTGGCAGAACTACCAGAAAGCCAGTAAAGAAACAATTATTGACTGCTGCTATGAAGAAAACGGCTGCGGTGGGCACTCGATCACATGGGATGGACGATAAATGAATGGGTACAAATTAGTGGTACCGAAATGGAGCAAAAGCGAACCTCTTCGGAATGGACACATTCAACAAACCCAAAAATACCCACCAAAGATGTTTTGGGGTAGTTTTACTGCTGAAGGCCCTGAACGGTTTGTTGTTATTGAGAGAACGATGAACAATGACAAATACAAGGCAATCCTGTCAACTCATTTGCTTTATATTGTGGATATAGACTGTCCGGATGGAGAAAGCATTATCTGGCTGGATCTTGTTCCATGCCACACTTCCAGAAAAATGCTAGCATTCTTCTAAGAGAGTGGGCTAAGCGTTCTAAAGTGGCAATAACCAAACCCAGGATCGCGAAACAGGGCTGTTCAACTGTGGACAATCTAATTGCTGCTGTTATTAGGACCTGGTACCAGGACGAAGAGCTTGCCAAAATGTGTTCAATATTGGTCGATGCTATGCCAAAGGGTGTAGCAATGCTTATAAAATCATATCATTGCAGTGTATTTTTCAAACATTAATTTTGCAAATAAATGTCTTATTTCATCACTGTACCAATTAATATGCACACTACTATAGTGGCTAGTTTACTGTGCACCATATATCCATCCTATAGACAGTAGTAGTTAGATAATCGTGAACCCCATATTTATCTTGTGGACGGTAGAAGCTAGTCTGTGCACACCATATCCATCCTGAGGCGGGTGGTGGCTAGTTTATTGTGCACCACATACATATCCTGTGGACGGTAGTAGCTAGTTTATTGTGCACCAAATATATATCTTGTGGACGGTAGTGGCTAGTATATTGTGCACCACATATATATCCTGTGGACGGTAGTGGCTAGTATATTGTTCACACATGTTCATCCTCTGATGTTAGTGGCTGGTGTATTGTTCACATGTTCAGCTGCTAAAGACATTGGAGATGTTATGTTTGAGGGCAATGTGTGGTGTGAATATAACGCAGAGCATCCGTAGTTTAGAAATTAGGAGGAGGTGTGGGTTACTAAAAGTTTCATACAGAGGGCTGAAGAGATGTTGAGGTGGTTCGGACACCCAGAGAGGATGGAACGAAATAAAATGACTTGGAGAGCGTATAAGTCTGTAGTGGAAGGAAGCGGAATAAGGGTCGGCCTAGGAAAGGTTAAAAAGGGGGTAAAGGAGGTTTTTTTTTTTCTAGGGTTGTACATCCAGCAAGCGTGCGGAGCGTGTTAGATAGGAGCGAGTGGAGACGAATGGCTTTTAGACTTGAAGTGCTGTTGGAGTGTGAGCAAGTTAAGTTTATAAAGGGCTTCAGGAAACCGGCATGCCACACTTAAGTCCTGGGTGGGAAGACAGTGCAGTTCTTTTACTGTAGTGTAGCGTGCCTCTGGCAAAACAGTGATGGAGTGAATGAGGATAAAAGTCTTTTTTTCTTTTCGGGTCACTCTGCCTCGGTGGAAATGGCCGATGTGTAAAAAAAAAAAAAAAAAAAAAAAAAACCGTTCATCCTGTGGATGTTAGTGGCTAGTTTACTGTGCACCCCATGTCCATAATGTGGATGTTAGTGGCTAGTTTACTGTGCACTCCACGTCCATCCTGTGGATGTTAGTGGCTAGTTTATGTGCACCCCATGTCCATCCTATGGATGTTAGTGGCTGTTTACTGTGCACCCCATGTCCATCCTGTGGATGTTAGTGGCTAGTTTACTGTGCACCCCATGTCCATCCTGTGGATGTTAGTGGCTAGTTTACTGTGACCCACGTCCATCCTGTGGATGTTAGTGGCTAGTTTACTGTGCACCCCATGTCCATCCTGTGGATGTTAGTGGCTAGTTTACTGTGCACCCATGTCCATCCTGTGGATGTTAGTGGCTAGTTACTGTGCACCCACGTCCATCCTGTGGATGTTAGTGGCTAGTTTACTGTGCAGCCCATGTCCATCCTGTGGATGTTAGTGGCTAGTTTACTGTGCAGCCCATGTCCATCCTGTAGATGTTAGTGGCTAGTTTACTGTGCACTCCCACGTCCATCCTGTGGATGTTAGTGGCTAGTTTACTGTGCACTCCACGTCCATCCTGTGGATGTTAGTGGCTAGTTTACTGTGCACCCCACGTCCATCCTGTGGATGTTAGTGGCTAGTTTAGTGCACCCCACGTCCATCCTGTGGATGTTAGTGGCTAGTTTACTGTGCACCCATTCCATCCTGTGGATGTTAGTGGCTAGTTTATTTCGCACTTCATGTCCATCCTGTGGATTATTAGCGCAAGAGCATAGTGATAAACAAAAGGCGTAGGAAATAGACCCCAAGAAGGTTAACAGGGATACATCTGGATTTATATCTACAGTTGTCTTATCTGTTGCAAGTAGTTTAGAAATTTGCTTAATATGTCTGTTATCTTATTTTCATTAATAAGATATCTCTGATATGTCACATATAGAGAGAGGGATAGGAGGCAGAGCAAGGGAGGAAAGAAGGAAGCACTAGTGTGAAGGATTAAGAATCAGAGAAAGGTAAGGGAAAGGAAGATTTTAAGACGTAGGCCGGGATGGTATGCAAGGAATAAGGGAAGAAATGAGGGAAAAGAGTAAGGGAACATATCTAGAAGTAAGCAGTAAAAATTATGGAGAAAGAGAGGGAATTAAGGAAAGGATTAAAGGAATGTTTTAGGAAAACCAGAGAAACGTTAAGAAAGGGTAGTGAGAAGAATGCAGGGTGAAAGGGATGGAGGTAAGAGAGAGGAAGGAGAGAAGGAGAGTTCTACGATCAGTCTTCCCATGAAAGATGAGCGAGGGTTTTAAGGAGGTTCAGCCGGTTATAAGTTGCCTTCAGAGAGGTAATGTGAGGTTTCAGGATAACCGACGGTCAAACAGAAGACCGAGAAACATAACCGTATCAATTTCTGGGTACGCGAACCATAAGATACAATGGATGATCCACTGGTCAACAATTTTGAAAATTTGTATGCTTCTTAAATGAGATTATTTAATTTTATGTATCCAAATATCACCTTGAAAAATGCTTATTGGTTAGGTTTAAAGATACGAGACATGTAACATTTGATTATTTTATTATAACGTACAATATGTGTCAGAATGTTTTAAACTCTAATCCGTACCTACAAGCATTCTTGTGCCCCATTTGCCCTGGTACCATTTTTCCATGGTTGAAATATCTTGGTGAAACCTTTCACCATGTTCGTCATTAACTGCCCCACAATCGCTGGGAAAAAAAAAAGCCTCGATGAGGTTTTCCACCAATTCTTCATAGTTGCCTTCCCTTCTATTTCCGAGAAATCCCTTCACCACTGACTTAAACGCTTCCCATGCAGCTTTCTCCCCATGAAGGTCTGATTCAAAGTCACTATCTTTAAGAAGCTCGAATCTGAGGACCATTGAAGACTCCTCTCTTATCTTAGCGTCTCTCAGAGAGGGAATTTTGATGTTAAATACTTGAATCCTTGACAGGATTTGTCCATAGCTTTTACAAAGTTTTTTTTCATGACCCCCAGTTTTATGTGTAGTGGTGGTATCAAAATTTTGTTTGGTTCAATGAGAGGTGATGTTGAACATTGTTCATCCCAGACTCCAATGATTGACGAGGTGGCCAGTCCTCCTGATGTAGTGGCAACCTCTTGCAAGGCTGTCTTATTCACATAGAAAGCAGCAGTACTTGGTGTATCCGCCCCGCAAGCCCATCACAAGAACAAATCACCTACCCTTCACATCAAATATAAACTTGAGAGCACAACTCCATCTATGACTGCTGGAACAATAATGAAGGTCAGTGAGACTGTGAGTGTGGTAAGAAACACACTGCCACAAATTTGTTAGAACCAGTTGTGACACGAGGTGTATATTTAAAAGTAGAGATAGTTAACAATTTTAACCATGATATTTAATATCAGACCTAAAATTAGTTGGAAATGGCTACTCTTGTCTCGGAAGCATTTTGGTTGTTGACCAGTGATCTGCCTCTCCAGCACCACCTGTATGTAGCTTTCATTTATCTCCCTTACAAGCTGTCTGTGTCTATCTAAAGCTGTCTGTCGATGTATGTTTGTCAACCAAAGTTTTCATCCAAATTTGACCAAGTCGGATTTTCCATGAGTCTGCTCGATGGTATTTTGTTAGCAGATTATGGCGGATTCGAGGCATCTACATCGTGTTTTCTCTTTCTGTTCATCAGTTGTGCTTCTTTCCAGTACACCAGACACGAGAGATCTCATCTTTGTGATCAGGTTATCCTTGAAGAAGAAAAAACAGATCCTCGACGTTCTGCTCAAGTTAGAGCCAATCACAGCGAGTGAACTCACTCACTCACTCTTACTCATTATTTTCCTGCTCAACTGAATGTTTGTAAACGTTGTAAATGCGAGTACTTGTATAATATAATAACAATATCTTTATTTATACCTTGTACATGTACAGGGTATACAGGCCTAGCTGACATCATTGACATACTACTATATAGAAAGCCGCTTGTATTGTAGAACATTTCGGGCAAATTAGGTCAGTCTTATCCCAGGATGCGACCCACACCAGTCGACTAACACCCAGGTATGAACTTTACTGATGGCTGAACAGGGACGGCAGGTGTCTTATGGTAACACGTCCTAATGTTTTCCAGCAGTACTGGGATTAGGTCCCCGGACCTCAGTGTGTGTGTGTGTGTGTGTGTGTGTGTGTGTGTGTGTGTGTGTGTGTGTGTGTGTGTGTGTGTGTGTGTGTGTGTGGGGCGCTAGCGATCGAGCTACGTGACACGAGTAATGAAAAACTGTCGTTGTTGTTCGCCTTTTGCCTTTATATTTGTGGTTAGTTCTTTGCCTGAAACTTGATTTACTGCCAGGTACAACAGTTGTTAGCCCTCAGCGTACCTGTGTCCCTACTAATACAATGTCATATTATTGTACCACAACGACTCTGCCTTTCAGTTGTTTTTTTATTTTATTTCCACCCACATTTCACACTCCAGAAAGCTGTTAAGACAATGTGTAGATTTAGGACAAGGCTCTCTAGTACTTTCCACGTATATATCACAGTGTATCTTCCTCTCCTCCGCTCTAGTGAGCACATATTCAGGATTCTGTACTCCAATTTATATGGACTATTGATTCTGTTTGATGGATGTAAACAATTTATATATCCTGTGGGTAGTGGTTAGCTTAATGTACATCACATACCCATCCTGTGGTTGGTACTTGCTAGTTCATTTTGCACCCCATATCCCTCCTGTGGACAGTAGTGGCTATTTACTGCGCACATCACATCCATCCTGTGAATGGTAGTGGCTAGTTTATTGTGCACACCATATTCATCATCTGGAGGGTAGGGCTAGTTTACTTGCACCCCATGTCCATCCTGGATGGTAGCGCAAAAGTTTAGGAAATTTGCTTAATATGTCTGTTAACTTATTTTCCTTATTAAGATATCTTGATGTCACATATAGAGAGAGGGATAGAAAGAAGGTAGTGCAAGGCAGGAGAGGAAGGAGCCTGACAGAAATGGAACCAATAGTGTGAAAGATTAAGGATGAGAGAAAGGTTTACCTGGAGTTTACCTGAGGGTTTCGGGGCTCAACGCCCCCACGACCAGGTTGAGACTCAGTCCTCAAGGTGGATCAGGGTCTGATCAACCAGGCTGTCAATGTCGGCCGCACGCAAACTGACGTACGAAACTGCAGCCCGGTTGGTCAGGTCCTGACTTTAGGTGCCTGTCCAGTGCCTTCTTGAAGACAAAGGGGTCTATTGGTAATCTCCTAATGTATGCTGGGAGGCAGTCGAACAGTCTTGAGAAAGAAACATTGTAGGACGTAGGCAGGGAAGGAATAAGGGTAGGAGGGAAGGAAAGGAGTAAGGAAATTTATGTTGTAGTAGTTAGGGGAATGATTAAGGATAAAAATAGGGAATTAAGACAATGAATAAAGAAATGTGGTAGGAAAGACAGGGAAAGTTAAGGAAGGGTAGTGAGTGGGAACGAATGAAGGGAGAGAGGGATGGAAGGGAGAGGGAGTTGAGAGGAATAGTGGGGAAGGGAGGGAAGTAAGGAGGATACCCTTGGCTAACACCGGGGATACACACATCTGGGATAGAAAACCTCAGGTGACCACTGTGCAGAACGAGGGGCGTGTGCCACCTGCCTCTCGTGCAACACCCGTCTGTAGATGTCTGTGGCTGTCTTATGTCTGATGTCTGTAGCTCTGTGTATTTGTCTGTGACTCTACTTGTCTCCCTTTCCAACTGTTCTGATTTATCTACAGCTGTCGGTCGATAGCTGTCAACGAGCATTTTCATCCTATTTTCACCAAGTTAAATACGTGAAACATTAAAAAAAAAAGAAAATGTGCTAAAAATATTTATTGCGTATTTCAACGATTCAGAATGTTTCGAAGCATTTTCCTAACTTAAATGCTCCCTGAGTCTTTTCTATGTTACTTTGTGGGCAGATTAGGGGGATTATGGCGTGGGTTTCAAGCTTTGCTGTGTTTATAAAGTTTCCTCTGATCTAACAATCAAATAGACTAGAAACCCGACGTTAAAAACGACTTGGTACATTACTCTGCCATACCTTGCGGTAACGTCAGATATATAGTAAAAATGCATTTTATATTGGTATTAAGATATTTACAATTTCTTGAGACTGTTTACCTATGTTGTAGTGTAGATGCCATGTGAAACGACTGAAGCATTTTTAAATTTACCTATAAAATGGGGTCTGATAAAGACCCATTGTGATTTCTGTAATCGTGGTTTTTGTGCTACGCAACAGGATGAGAGGGTAACATACTCAGCGCTCAGGCAGCACAGCAAAGCAGTAAGCGTGCAAAATAAACAGCAATGCCATGCTGTACAAGGTATAAGATCACCACCTGACGTCCTGGAAAGGTGCACAAGTCAGAAAGAGAATAAACAGCCTGTTGAAATCCACCCAGATCCCCACTCAAAATAGCATTCCGCAGGGTCAGTTCAAAATAGCATTCCGCAGGGTCAGTTCAAAATAATATCTTAGGAGACAAATAAAATGTCTCAGATATGAACTTGAAGAAGAGATAGAGGTGTTCAGTCCCTCAGCTTTGATACAGGTTACGTCCCTAGGATGATCAGTTGAAGTACAGGCATATTCATGGACCTCATGAATATGCCTATACTCCAGCCCTCCGAACCAGACGCGAGCCCAGTATGCAGATGCATTTCCTGTGGAGGGCCACACTGAGGTGCTGAAACATGAAAGTGGCTGCCCTTTTTCTGGTGGTGTCAATAGCTGAACCCAGTTCTTTATCATATAATATTTTTTCCCCATGATCCCAAGGTTTCTGATCACACTGGGACAAACTGTTTGTTGACTTCTGTCCCTGTACTTGCTGATCTTTACTCCTCCCTGTGAACAGCAGCCCTCCATATCGCCCGACACTGTGATGAATGAAGGCATCAGCCAGAGTCGACACAAGGTATAGTCCCATGCTAAGAGCTTGACATTCTTCCAAGAATAGATATGATCCGATGGGGCAATTGCATGAGTTGGGGGTTTGTTGGCTGCAGTGATCAGGGCTTTCTCTCGGCGTGCATCCGGCTGTAGCAAGGAGTCTCTTTATGATGTCGTTGACTTCATTGTGTCTTGGTTTTGGAACAGTTAAGACCAGGACCATATTGGTCAGCTTGCGCCCTATATTCCAGGAATTGGTTAAAGGCGGAGAGCCACTTAGGGTCAAAGCATGTTCCCATTGCCAAATGGGAACGTTTGGAGGAAGTCCTAGAGGATGGCACTCATATTGTGCCGAATAGGTAAAACTGGTCAATTAGCTATAATAATTTAAAATTGTCCTTTTTAAAATTTTCTTATAATTTAAAGATATATTTTTTCAATAAGTATTAATATAAAAATTATTGATTTTGTACAAAAAAAACTTATGAAACTTACCTAACCATATTATAACAACGCAATTTAACTTGTAACCAACTAAATATAATTTGTACAAGTTTACAGTAATTTAATAATACATAAACACAATGAAATATTTTTTACGTTTGTTCAGAATGATTTTTTAAATTGCATGCAAAAATTTTCGAACTTATCTAAAATATATTTAGGGATTACTAAAAATGCTTATAATATTAATGTTTTCAAGGTTCTCTTTATTATTATACTATCTTTCATTAACATAAATAAAAAAGATATCTTTTTAAAAGTAAAGGAAAGTTTGAAAAGACTTTTTTGAACGAGTTCTTTAACATATTTACCTATTCGGCCCGACATATATATATATATATATATATATATATATATATATATATATATATATATATATATATATATATATATATATTATTGTCGTGGATTAGGTAAAGTGGCCAATTAGCAAGAACCATCTAAAATTAAGTCCTTTCTAAAATTTTCTCTTATACGTTTAAAGATATATTTTTTTCATTTATGTTAATGTAAGAATTTATAATTTTGTACCAAGAGAAACTTTGAAAACCTACCTAACCTTATTACAACAAGCGCAATTTAATTTAGCCTAACCCAACTAAATATATTTTAGATACGTTAACATTAATTTAATAATAAACAAACACAATGAAATATATTTTTTTCTTATGTCCAGAATGATTTTGGCGAAATTATTGCATACAAAATTTTCCTTTCTTATTGGCGGTGAGGTTGCTATTTGCCAAAATCGCGAGTTACCTAATCGGAGATATATATATATATATATATATATATATATATATATATATATATATATATATATATATATATATATATATATATATATATATATATATATATATATATATATATATATATTCTAAGTCACTCGTTCGCGATTCAAACTTAGGTGTCTTAGTCCGAGGAGGAGGAGCTGAAAGCTGAGGACCTGGCTGAAAGAGGCGAGGTTGAGTCCAATTTACTGTGGTGATGACTTTGGCAGCACCATTGTAAGCAGCACCATTGTCCCATCCACAAAATTCTTTACGCCGTCAAGTGTGAGGGAAGGAGGAGGAGAGATGGCTGTGAGGGATGAGTTGGGAGATGGGAGGAAATGTTGAACGGAGAAGTGGTGAGAGAGACTAAACATGGGTGGGGTGGAAAAAAAGTTTTAAGAAAAGCCTCCTCACAGCTGAGGAAACACAGTCCACCAATCCATGACTTGATTGGACAATTCTGTAACTGTAGAGAACTTCTACGAGATGAATTTTCAAAACAATGTCATCTTTACAGGTTGGTCACTCCTCTCTTGTATGTCATGTCTATGTCTGCCTGCATGTCTTTAAATAAGCCGGTCTGCCTCTTCTTGTGTATGCTTATTTATGTGTTTGTTTTTTGGGAGCTGTCTGTCTCCCCGGTTATCCAATTTACTGGCCAGACATCTGCAAGAGTCGATTCCACTGGCCGAAAGATTCACAGACTCCAGAAAACGGTCATATTTATTTGAAACGGAAAAATTTTCCGCCACCACAACAGGGCACCATCCAGAGGCACTGCAGGGCGCCACGACAGTAGGCACTGCAGGGCGCCATCGACAGTAGGATTGCAGGCGCCATCGACAGGACACTGCAGGGCACCATCAACAGTATACACTGTAAGGCACCATCAACAGCAGACACTAAGGCATCAACAACAGTAGGCACTTCAGGGAACAACAGTAGACACTGCAGGGCACCGTGAACAGTAAGCACTGCAGGACATCTACAGAATGCATTGCATCAAGATAGGACTCAGGGCATCAACAGGAGACATTGCAGGGCATTAACAGTAGGTACTGTAGGGCGTCAATATTAGGCACTGCAGGGCATCAACAGTAGGCACTGCAGGGCATCAACAGTAGGCACTGCAGGGCATCAACAGTAGGCACTGCAGGGCATCAACAGTAGGCACTGCAGGGCATCAACAGTAGGCACTACAGGGCATCAACAGTAGGCACTGTAGGACATCAACAGTGCACTGTAGGGTATCAACAGTAGCACTGCTGGGCACCATCAACAGTTGACACTGTAGAACGCAATCAACAGTTGACACTGAGAGTGCCATCAACAGTTGACACTGCAGGGCACCATAAACAGAGACACTGCAGGGCACCATAAACAGTAGACACTGCAAGGCATCAACAATAATAGGCACTGCAGGGTATCAACAGTAGACACTATAAGGTATCACAACAATAGACATTGTAGGGCACCTTCAACAGTCTATACTGCAAGGCATCAACAACAGTAGGCACTGCAGGGTATCAAAGACACTGCAGACCACGATCAACAGTAGGCACTGCAGGGCACCAACAGTAGACACTGTAGGGCACCATCATCAGTAGACACTGCAGGGCACCAACAGTAGACACTGCAGGGCACCAACAGTAGACACTGCAGGGCACCAACAGTAGACACTGCGGGCACCAACAGTAGACACTGCAGGGCACCAACAGTAGACACTGTAGGGCACCAAGTAGACACTGCAGGGCACCAACAGTAGACACTGCAGGACACCAACAGAAGACACTGCAGGACACCAACAGTAGACACTCATTCCACGCGCAGCCCTCTTACTGTGCGGACGTGGTGCTCTGCCTCCTGGGCAAGTGGTAACACTTATATTTTCCACAACATAGCGAATCAACCAGTCAAGCAGACGCCGTATCAACACTGTGTTTGGAGTTGGTGAAGGAGACTTTGCAACCTGAAACGGTGTCTAAGATATTGCAATGAATCCTGCAGGATGTTTATCATATGACATCAGAGACCTGTATGGAATGGCGTTAAACGGAATGAGCAGGGTGTTTATCAAGTTGTCATCGACTGAGGAGTATGAGCACTTGGTTGACACTTATCACGATCAGGTCTATGTAGTTACCAGCGTATGGAGGTAGACTGAGGGACGTTTCGCGCACTTATACGTGGATTAGAGTGCGTAACGTCCCATTTGAGTCTGACTCGGTTGATTTGATGGATGTCTTCAAGGATTGCGATATCGTCCATGCAGCGAATGTGGGATAATGGCGAGAGGGGCCCTTGAGGGCCTCCTAGAAGGCTCTTACCGCTGAAAATGACCATCAAGCATCCTATCCCATCGTATGTTGTACTACCGGACTTCAGGACACAAGTGTATGTTACGTATGCAGGGCAAAGGAGGATGTGTCGTATGTGTGCAGCATATGATCATATGGCGATGGAGTGTCCTCGAAGGTACAACAGTATGCAGTGACTCAGATGGACAGTGATCTACTGGGAGAGGTGGGTGCTGAGAAGTAAAGAGGAGGACCTGCTCATGGTGCTAAGAAATGGAGTGAAATTGGGAGAATAGTATGGATACCTGTCGAATGCTACCTGTGGAGGTATTGGTGGATCAACCCCAGGTGAAAGTGGTGGAGGACATTCCAGAGGTGGTTAGCCCATGCCTGTCTTTGGAGGACCTGGGGCATCTGTTGGATGAGGCCTTGCCAGTGCTTAGTGAGGAAGGTAGCCCTGTGACTAAGAGTATGAGGTGTGAGGACGCGATTGGTGCTGGTGAAAATGATGTTAACAAGAAGGTGAGTGTGATTGTTAGAGTGGATGTGCATGAGTGTGCAAAAGATCAAGAAGATGATAGTGATATTGGTATGGATATTGCGAGTGTATCATGGAAAAGGTCAGTAGCATCTTCTGACGGGGAGGACATATTAACACCAGCACAGAGGTCTTGTAAAAACCCTTGGTAGTTGCGTCACAGAAGGGGAAAGAAGGGTTGCTTTTAAAGGACGAGTAAAAGGGGTACAGGGAGGGAAGTGTGGGGTTATAGTAGGGAATCATGAACCCTGTGGTGACGCAACAACAAAGAGCAAGAGACAAACCCACAAAGTCTTTTCAGGTGTTTAACTATTAATGTTAATGGAATGAGGGCTGAAATTAAGAGGATGTGGGTAGGGGTGACCTTAAGACGATTTGATATACAAGTGGGTTTTCTGCAAGAATACAACTTTAAGATTGGTAGCGATCTGCATGTGGAGGGGTATGATGTGCTTGTTGGTTCGACTAGGAGATTAAAGGGTGGGGTTGCAATAGTCCTTCAAGTGTCAAGCCCTTTCAGTTGATGGCTTGGAAGGAAAGTGGGGATGGCAGAATAGTAAGGGTGGATGGAGAATGGGAGGTATAAGGGTTAGCTTTGTTGGTGTATATATGCCGGCAGGGAGGTATAAGGGTTAGCTTTGTTGGTGTATATATGCCGGCAGAGTTAAATAGAAAAATCAAGGAAGACTTTGTGAATGATCATCTCATGTATGCCTTACGGGGGCTGCCCGGAGTGGTGGTTGTGGGAGGGGGGGGAATTGGAACTGTATCATTAGAGGTAAGGATGCAGAGCCTCGGGGAGTGGGTTGTGTGTTGGGAGTATTGAAAGATGTGTTGAATGGAGTGGGTTTAAAGGACGTAGTAAGGGGAGGAGGGCTTGTGGAGAATACTTACTTTAGACGAGATTATGCTGCTAGACTGGATAGGATTTATATAACAGATCAGGTTAGGGTAGTGGGATTTTCAGATCATAGAGGAATTACGGTAGATGTAAAATGGGAAGGGGCGGTAAAATGGTTTAAGGGGTATTGGAAATTAAATGGTAAATTGTTGTGTGTGGAGGGCCAACAAGAATTTTTGTACAATGGTGGAAGGAGATTTGGGGGCAGGGGAAAAAACTGAGGGAAGATGGCGAGGCTTTTCTGAATTGGTGGGAAAAGGTAGCAAAAGAAGGAATTCAGGGGTTCTATAGAAGGTTGGGCAGGGAGGAGGTGTGCTGGTCTTATGGGTTGCAGAAATACGTGGAGGGATTATTGGGTGAGTGCTATGAAAGACAGGTAACGTCTGCTTTGAAGGAAGTACGGGTTTTAAAGGATAAGTTGCGTAGTATTCAGAATGAGCGATTTGATGCCTGTCTTGTGCAAAGAGGGATAGATGATGTTTTATGGGGAGACAGACCGTCAAAATGTGTTAAATAAGTGCAGGAAAAGGAGGGAGGGTCTGACAATTTCATGTGTGGAAGTATGAGAAGATATGGGTGGATATACGAGGGGGCAGAGATTATGTAATACAGAGGCGATGAGCGTATATGCGGATAAATGGTTTAAGAAGTATTGGGGTTGTGGACAGGTGAGTGAGCATGAGAGGGACATTGTACTGGAAGGGATAGTGAAAAGGGTGGGGGATGGCGATAAAGGAATGCTTAGTTTTATTGTTCAATATAATGAAAGGGGAGGGTTGTATAGGAATAGGTCAAGGTACTGGGGTAATGGTTTTGGTTCAGAAAAGAGGTAAGAAGGAAACCATGGATAACTTTAAGCCATTGGCATTAATGAATGCCGATTACAAAATTTTTGCTAAGTTATTGGCAAATAGATTGAAAAAAGTATTTGGTGGGGTCATAGAGGAGGTGTAGTGTGGAATCCCGGGGATAAGCATGATACAAGGACATGAAAGCATTAGAGAATTTATAGAGGATGGGACTGAGGGAGGGGTCTTAGCAATTGATTGGCAAAGAGCATATGATAGTGTTGAAAGGGGGACGTTGTATGAGATCATGAGGAGACAGGGTTTTGGAGAGGATGTAGTGGGATGGGTAGCGACTGTGTATAGGGAGGCGGGTGTGAAAGTACGTGTGAATGGTAGAATGGGTGAAAGAATCAGAATGGAAAGAGGTTTGCGACAGGGTTGTCCACTGTCGCAGTGTTTATTTGCGTGTATTCAGGATCCATTCTATAGAATGGTAGGGTTGGGCATAGAGAGCGAAGGAAATGAACATACAGGACATAGAGGTGGGGTGCAAAGAATCATAGGGTATGTAGATGACACGACTGTGCTTGTAAGAAGTGAGGAGGGTTTACGTAATATGGGACGTATAATAGAAGTGTTTAGCAGGGCTACTGGTATGAGAGTGAATTGTGCCAAATCAAAGGAAAGGGTTTAAAGGATTAAAGTTGAGATCGAGGGATAGGGATAGAGTGGTTGCATCGAAGGCGGTATTATTCAAAATGGGCATCATAAGGGATGGAAGATGTGAAAGGAGACGGGAATGCATGCGATTTAGTTTTGTGAAAGTTTGGGACCGGTAAGGGAATGGATGGGTGGCGTTTTGCGAAGTATGGGGAAAGGGGATATGGGTCTTATGGGCTATAAGTTTGGATTTGGGTGGAATTGGGCAGAGCATGAGAAGGGCTTTAATGTACGTAATGGGTGACTTTGTGTGTGAGTCATGGAGGGTAAGGGAGGTGGGGCCACGAGAACGCATTAGGGCAATAGCTGCAACTATGATTAGGACACGAAATAGGAATAGGTGGGTGTATGGGAGAAGATATGAAGACTTGTTCTCTAGTGAGTATAGAGAGATGAATTTGCAGGTGTTATTGGGTGAGTGAGTGGGAGCAGGAAATGGCTTGACACCTGGAGGGGCGGGGGTTTCATCATGGTTCAAGTGTAATGTCAGTGGGAGGATTCTTGTGGGAGGGAATGTTAAAGAGCGAGGTATTGTGTGTGTGCAAGTGATTTTGTGGGGGTTAAACAGTGGTGGTAAGAATAGGGGGAGTGGGGATGGGGTTGACGGATGACGCATTGTTGTATTGAGGGGTTGACTACATGGACAATAGGATAGAATTAGATGAGTGCGTCGGGAATGCATGGACTTAATAGAATGTTGTGACTGACTTAAAGACTAATAATTCAGGGAAAATTTGTGGGTTTGCCTTGGATTGTTGCCGCTGTTGTGGCAGCGGAAGTGGTGCTGTGCACAGTTCCCAAAAAATAAGGAATTTTAAGTTTCAATGTTGATCAATGTCGTACAAGCAAAAGTTGGTCATTATTGTGGTAAAATGGATTGCAAGAGTGTGAGAATGAAGAGTGAATGGTGAGTTGGTGAATGGTGATTGGTTTTGGAAACGAGCTAGAGTATGGAGCTCACGTAACATGGACACATCCATTATGATTGTAGTACTGTTGTATGTTGTTTGAGTTATCTTATATTATTAATATGCAGTACTAATATGTGTAATTTTTCTACTGTCAAGAGAAAGTCAGTAGTGTTTGAGAGTTGAAACAACGCTAGTCAGAATTTATGGATTTCAAACGCTGACTTCTTAAATAGTTATGAGTATATTACTTGTACTTACATGAGTATTTACATGTACTAATTAGGACAGCATTTTCAAGTAGACAGTATTAATGGTTGTTAGTAGTGGACATAGGTATGTATAAAAAAAATTTACGCGATGGAGTACATTCATTTTGCAATTCTAGGCTGGCTGTTAGTTTTATTTTTTTTTATTTACAACATGAAGTACTCTATGTTGCTAAGTTTTTGGAGTTTGGACTGATTTTTTATGTAAAATAGTTCATTGATAAGCAGCCGGATATAAGTTTCATCTTATGTTTGAAGGTGAGATACTATATTTTTGAGGGCAATAAAATATATAATGAACTTTAATTATAATTGTGTTTACTTGTGGTATAGTAATTATGTGATATGATGGATTTGTGAATTAAGACATTTTATTTTTTAAATAAAATATAAAAAAAGTAGACACTGCAGGGCACCATCGACAGTAGACACTGCAGGGCACCATCGACAGTAGACACTGCAGGGCACCATCGACAGTAGACACTGCAGGGCACCATCAACAGTAAACACTGCAGGGCACCATCAACAGTAGACACTGCAGGGCACCATCAACAGCAGACACTGCAAAGCACCAACAGTAGGCACTGCAGGGCACCATCAACAGTAGGTACTGAAGGGCACCATCAACAGTAGACACTGCAGAACACCAACAGTATACATTGCAGGATACCAACAGCAGACACGGCAGGGCACCACCAACAGTAGACACTGCAGGACACCAACAATAGGCACTGCAGTGCACCAACAGCACGCACTGCAGGACACCAACAGTATACACTGCAGGGCACCAGCACTAGGAACCTGTAGGTCTTTATACTTAATACCTTTTTGATACACACACTCCGAATCCCAACAAACATTTGCTGCTTCTCCAATTTCATATCTCGTTCCTCCTACATCTCTCCTCGACAATCAAGACTTTACATTTATCCAGAGATCCTTTCTTCCCTCCATAGAACCTTCATCCCATGTGGTGACTATTACGTAGTGTGTTGGTGAATATTGTATAAAAGAAAACGCTCCATATATAATGTCATTTGCCATGATTTGGTTTGAAACCGGACGAGTATTATTCCTGGTCAGTCAGAGTGACCAGGAGAGAAGAATGAGGTGTGTGTGTGTGTGTCAGTTTGTGGATCGCCGCACTTGCAGCAAGATGTTTTTTTGTAAGTTTATTCCATAGGTTATTATATTGTTTTAAGTGCTCTCATGTTTACCTGTAAGGCCCTAGTATGCAGAGGCCTGTTTAAGCTTTGGAAGAGTACTGTATGGTGTTTTTGCCTGCTGGTAGACAGACCGGCAGAAGGGAGGGAGGGAGTCATTGAGCCTCCCTGCTTATTAATGTTTATATATTTTGTTTTACTCACTATCAACAGTGTGCTAGTGGCCTAATGCGAGTACTGGGTAAAGGTGAACTGGAGTGTGGTGCACTGTCTTGCCAGAAGGGCGCCGATATCACAGTTCAGATGGCCCTCAAATTCTATAGGAATCGTACACTTCCTGGAGGAATTGGAGATAAGAGCAGATAGAGCTCCTTGGATCAAGAGCCCTTTGGCTTCATCAAGACGCGTAACAGAGCCAGTTAGAGACTGGGAAGGAAAGATGTGCAGGTTGTAGAAGGGAAGGAAGGGTTAAAGGAGATTTTAACAATGTTGTGATTTGGTAGAACAGGTTGTATGTTGTGTACTATTAACATATTATATTTTTGTATAGGGGAGTTTGTGTGTCCTTCCTCATAATACAATGACCATTTAAATTTATGCTTCATAATTTGTATGAAGATACATGCTGGCCCTAGAGTGGTTCCTTTTTCTATTTTAAATAATATAAATGTCCCTAGACTATACAGGTCGTTAACCCTTTAGGAGACAGGACTTTTATTTACGTTACGCAGTAAAAAAAAGTGTAACAGTAACAATAACAACCACTCGACAACCTAAGGACCTTCCGAGACAAGCGGTTCGAACTTGATGGCAGTGGTTGAACAGTTCACTCCAGTCAGCGTCAACATGGGACCCACTCGAGCTCAATGCCTCTAATTTCGTATGCATTATTGTTGCAGTCTTCAGCATACACAAGACCAGCTTGCATGTCTTGAGAAAACACTGCAGTTTGACGATTTAGGTCCTAGAAGCTTGTACCTACGACGGGTCGTTCAGCTTCTAGGAATTCAATTATTCAAGGCTTTTAGCTTCATCGTCTCAGCGCTAAGTCATCTTTATGTTGATGAGCTCAACACCTGAACTTCTGGAAGCTTTGTTCGTCGAGCGATCTCAGCCCAGCAAAATCAAGGCGGCGCTGAGAATTCCCATGAACTCAGTTAAATCAAACAAGCTCAAGAGACCTATTGTGTCGCTGTTGGTGAGTTTGGGAAAAGCGCAGTTATGAAATCCAGGTTAAGGGGGTAAATAATTTTAATGTCCAATGTAATGGGGAACCTGTCACTTCAATATTTTCAGTGAAATATCTGGGAATTCCCTTTGAACCAAGCATGTCACGAAAATTAATAAGGAACAGTGTAGTAAAGAAAGCAAATGCCAGGGCTAAGTTCCTCTATAGACAGGCACAGTGTTTAACTACTGAGACTCGCAGGACCCTATGTCTAGCTCTTATACAATTCCATATAGATTTGTCTTGCTCTTCATGGTATTATGCCTTACCCAAAAAAAAATGGAAGAATACAAATCACCCTGAACAAAATGGCTAGATTCATCCTGGACCTGGGTCATCCTGGACATGTAGGCCAGGAGGAATTACAACAATTGGATATGCTGAATGTTGAAGACAGATTAAAGCAACTGAAGTTAAATCACGTTTTTAAAATTGTTCAAGAGCAGTGTACAAAACATTTTGCTGCCAAGTTTGTCAAGGTTGGGAACCAAAACCAGTATGGTACTAAGGGAAGCGAACACAATTTTGTACAACCTATGGTATGTGGTCAGACTTCAAACACCTTTCATTGTACAGTAATAAAGGAGTGGAACGGACTGCTTGTATATGTAAAAACTTGTTTTAGCATGAGCCAATTCAGGAAGAGAGCTAAAAGGTACCTAATTAATGAAGCTACAGAGAGGGAGGAGTGTGATTTCTTGTATAGCTAACATTCATGCACTATTACTGTAAGCTGATCATCTTTTTAATGTCAATACAAATAAGTGAGTTTTCCTTATTCCTAGTAAATCTTGAATTTTAATAAGATATTACAAGGATCCCAATGGAAATAAGTCACTGACATTTTTGGGTTATTCTAGGTAATTTACACAAATGTTACTATGTATGTTAGTTTATGTAACTGTATTTATGTGTACCTGTACCTAAATAAACTTACTTAGCACCACTGGATACTCCTCCAACACTACCGCCAAACCACCACCATTAAAGGTATGCTGAACAGTTTGTGTCTATTCTGCACATAAAGCCTGTCAACCTGGTCATGCGGGCAGCATGTTGACCCCCTAAACATCATCCAGGTAGATAGACTGCTTCTACTACCAATCCTGTACACACACATACACACACACACACACAAAATGGATGGATTGGTAAATATAGGATCCAAATTGTTTTAAGAAGAGATACGATAAGATTCTAAGTCAAATAGATTTAACTCAACAGCAGTGGGAGAGGTGGGGCCAGGAGCTGAAACTAGACATCTATCAACCCTCCAGTGGTAAAAGTCTGAACCAGAACAGAAAGGGCATTCTCCAGTAAATAATTTGATTCCAAATTTTCACCTACTCAATCTAATATTAAAGGCTGTCATCGTTATTAAATAATACCCCGTCCTTATTATTTTAAACCCAATCGGAAGAAGCGTTCTTTAGTTACTAAAAAATTAATATTACTATACGTATATTGAAAATAAATAAAACAACGGGCATCGTGCCGAGCTTGTAAAGATAGTACATTCGCCTCTGCATATACACTCTCAACTAGGATAGAACGAAAATCCCCGAGATACAAACGTAACCCATGATGACGAATATGATGAAGTTGAGAGGGAGGCTGAAGAATACTATTGCCCAGCATAGTCAAATTTAGAGAGAATTATGGAGGAATGACTAAGAAGGGTTCATATATCAGCCCTCAAAGAAAGATGGGCGTGTGTTATGTCGGGTGGGTAGATGGATCTTTAACTTTCTAACCAATAGAACACAACGGGTAACAGTAAACAAAGTTAAGTCAGAGGCAGCTACAGTGAAAAGCTCTGTCTCAAAAGGTATAGTACTCGCTCCCATTCTTTTTCTTATCCTCATATCTGACATAGACGGAAATGTGAACCATAGTACTGTGTCTTCCTTTGTTGACGATACTAGAATTTGCATCAGTGTCATTCAATCGGATATAAACCAAACGTTACAATGGGCCACAAAAAAATATGAAATTCAATAAGGACAAATTTCAATTGCTTCGCTTTGGAAAACTTGATGAAATAAAAGTTAGATCGGAGTAAAAAAATCAAATTCTAACCACACTATAAAGCGGAAAACTAATGTGAAGGACCTGTGAGTGATTATGCCAGAAGATAGGATAAAGAGAACCTTCAAAACAAGAGATGCCATGCCAACGATCATTCTCTATAAATAACTTGTCCTTTATACTTGTTCTCTACACTAACTGCCTCTTTCAAGACCGGCGAAGTTGCAGATCAGGAGAATATACAGAGAACTTTCACTGCACGTATAAGTACAGTCAAGCACCTTAATTTCTTGGACCGTTTGAAGTTTCTGGACCTGTACTTATTGGAACGCAGTCGAGAAAGATGCATCATAATTTATACCTGGAATTTTCTACAGGGACTAGTCCTAAATCTGCATGAAGAAATCACTCCTTACGAAATCAAGAGACTCGGCAGGTGGTGCAACATCCCTCTCCCACTGAAAAGCAGGGTGCCGTGCATACACTAAGTGATAGTACAGTAAGTGTCAGGGACACAAGACTGTTCATCTGCCTTCCAGCATTCATAAGGACGATTACCAATAGACCCCTGGCTGTCTTCAAGAGGGAGCTGGACAGATACCTAAAATACCTGACCACCCAGGCTGTGGTCGCACGTTGGATTGCGTGCTGCTAGCCCTAATTCACCGTGAGGCCTGGTCATGAACCGGGACACAGGGGCGTTGACCCCCGGATCACCCTCCAAGTAGACTCCTGGTAGACAGGCACAGGCGCCTATGACAAGCAGCTTTTATGGATGTTATACAAGGCTCCCCGGGTCTTTAGAGATCGAACAGAAGACCGAGAAATTTTACCACATATCGTTCAGGAATACGGGAATCATTTAGGTTTAAAGCAGTATGGGGGACAACAGACTGCTACAAGATGACAGTTGTGCTTGCACAAGCAATATGAAAAATATAAAATGTAATTTGTTACTGTATACAGATATAAACAGGAGAAATGTGGGACTACGACACTTGAAACTCCAACCTATATTGTCTGATATTCCACAGCTGACCCGAGCCTGGGTCAGCTGACAAGAGAGGCGGGCTACTGGAAGCAAGCGAAATCATATCCCCTTTGGCTGCCACCTCCTGAAATCCTCTGGCAGCCTCTAGAGGTGCTTCAGTCACCTAAGGACACGCGACGTCGCGCACTGAGACCCCAGAGGGTGGCACAGCAGACCCCCAGATTATACAATTCACAAAGCAAACGCCACTACCACCGTGGTCTTCAATTATATGGGGCGGACAACGATTTCTCTTTCTTTAACGTAGGAATCGTAATTCGTATGGAAATATCCGTGAAGTCTGAAGGGGAAGAGAAGTGGGGTGGGAAAACTTAGATTCGATCCGAGGAAGGAGAAAAAAAAGCTTAATTTCTTGGATCGAGAGCCCCTTCGCCACGCCAAGGGACCGCCTCTCCCAACTTGAAGTGGTCGATAAGTAGGAGGAAGAAAACAAACATTCAAGCAACCACGCTAAAGTCTTCCTTCGGCGATGCCTAATAAATGTCGAGCAGAAAATAACATTATTGTGAGAAACCAATAAAAGTTGCTCAAGATGAGGACTATCTGTCAAGAGAATGACAACTAGTGAAAGCTCAGATGTGGACGATCTTTCTGAAGCTGAAAGTATATACGATTTACGAACATTGACGAATATTCTTGCAATATCGTGCAGCTTACTGTTCCACATTCTGTAGAGTGTTGATGTCTTAGAATTTTATTTACTACTATTTACTACACAGCAAGTACACATGATGTAGGAGACAGATACCGGTATCCTCCCACCCACATGATGTAGGAGACAGATACCGGTATCCTCCCACCCACATGATGTAGGAGACAGACACCGGTATCCTCCCACCCACATGATGTAGGAGACAGACACCGGTATCCTCCCACCCACATGATGTAGGAGACAGACACCGGTATCCTCCCACCCACATGATGTAGGAGACAGATACCGGTATCCTCCCACCCACATGATGTAGGAGACAGACACCGGTATCCTCCCACCCACATGATGTAGGAGACAGACACCGGTATCCTCCCACCCACATGATGTAGGAGACAGACACCGGTATCCTCCCACCCACATGATGAAGGAGACAGATACCGGTATCCTCCCACCCACATGATGTAGGAGACAGACACCGGTATCCTCCCACCCACATGATGTAGGAGACAGACACCGGTATCCTCCCACCCACATGATGTAGGAGACAGACACCGGTATCCTCCCACCCACATGATGTAGGAGACAGACATCGGTATCCTCCCACCCACATGATGTAGGAGACAGACACCGGTATCCTCCCACCCACATGATGTAGGAGACAGACACCGGTATCCTCCCACCCACATGATGTAGGAGACAGACACCGGTATCCTCCCACCCACATGATGTAGGAGACAGACACCGGTATCCTCCCACCCACATGATGTAGGAGACAGACACCGGTATCCTC
Organism: Cherax destructor; assembly: GCA_009830355.1. Classification (NCBI taxonomy): domain Eukaryota; kingdom Metazoa; phylum Arthropoda; class Malacostraca; order Decapoda; family Parastacidae; genus Cherax; species Cherax destructor. Next base: position 21,940 of record WNWK01015792.1, on the reverse strand, counting down.
CCACCCACATGATGTAGGAGACAGACACCGGTATCCTCCCACCCACATGATGTAGGAGACAGACACCGGTATCCTCCCACCCACATGATGTAGGAGACAGACACCGGTATCCTCCCACCCACATGATGTGGAGACAGACACCGGTATCCTCCCACCCACATGATGTAGGAGACAGACACCGGTATCCTCCCACCCACATGATGTAGGAGACAGACACCGGTATCCTCCCACCCACATGATGTAGGAGACAGACACCGGTATCCTCCCACCCACATGATGTAGGAGACAGACACCGGTATCCTCCCACCCACATGATGTAGGAGACAGACACCGGTATCCTCCCACCCACATGATGTAGGAGACAGACACCGGTATCCTCCCACCCACATGATGTAGGAGACAGACACCGGTATCCTCCCACCCACATGATGTAGGAGACAGACACCGGTATCCTCCCACCCTGGCTCAAGCTCCACTTCACCACATACAACATTCTCACCGTCATCGTTGGACAGTCACTTCATTGATCCAATAATTAGAATTGCCTTGGACCAGGAAACATTTTACAATGTGTGCCTAAAAATGTGCAGGGCAGCCCAGTATGACCGCTTAAAAGATTCCTTAATGCATTACTGCGCGTGCTAACTCTAAAGGAGTTAACAAACAAGATGTGTCTTAAGATAGACTCGATATAGGGTTCCTGCATATTAATGTCCACATTGTTCATAAATGTAAATCTAAGATACATACTCTTAGTGTTCAAGAGCTTCATGTGTGGCATAATGCAGCAAATTAAGTAATAATAGTTAGGTAAAGTTGTCTAGAATTTACTCAATTTAATTTGACAAATGGAGCAACGTGGTTCAAGCTCCGCCCGTACCGTTCTGTGATTAGGTAAAGATCTTAAGTCAATGTTCAAAGACAAATAAAGAACATAAGATGACGGGGAAGGTGAGAAAGGAGAGAAGTAGAAGAAGGAAAGGGAAGGTGTAGGAGGAGTTGATGGTAAAAATTATTTTAAATTTGAGAGTGAAGAGACTAATGTATTTGAGAAGAACATCTTTGATACTTTCAAAGTTGTAAGTACAAAGGCATCTTTATTGTCTGATTTTAAATCCCTCAGGAGAGTTGCTCACACATTTACAACTGACCATTTTAGACACTAAGTGGAGCAAAGAATTCCTTAAAAATATCAGGTTGTGAAAAAAGTTGCGCACATCACAACTTGGTTGCTTAACAGCAGAGTCTAACCATAACAAGCTAGTTTTACTTTACTTAGAACATTTGTGTACCATGAGTAACTAAACTGTTATAACATGGTAGGCTTCTTCAGTCAAATGCATAGGAATAAGTATTATTGATTCTCCTCTGTATTTGAAGAACGCTGCCGTATAAGAGATACATTTCATCAATAAAATTAACCAACTGTTGTACATGTGTTTTACACATTTACTTGTCGGTATTATAAACCATTTTCATAATTATATAGTATTAGAATATTCATCAATATATGTAATATTCATCAGTGCATTGCAGATTAAATATTTCTGCGCCAAGCATAAAAATAAATTTCCTGAGCTTAAAATTACAGAGCAGGAGTGGTCACAAATCCAATCATTGTAGATGCTCTTGACCCCTGAAAAACTACAACTACAAAACTGTAGGCAGAAAAATTTAATATTGGGATGATGTATAAGTAATAGAATGAGTATTATTATGCACCGCTGAAGTTAAGCAACTATGGAAATTTCTTGGCCAAGGCTTTGACATTTTTTTTGAAAGGAATAGAGCCCATTTTCGTGATAACATAATGATAAAAATATGGGCTGCACTTGGGCCCATTTTTCCAATGCATGCTTCCAGCCAAGGACAAGAAGTTAGCTCGGGTACAGGGAGGAAGAGGTTGCAGAATTTGAAGAAGCAGGAAGTGGGAGACTCCTCCATTTCTGAGTATTTTTTTTTTATTTTATTATAAAAAACATATAATAGTACATAAATAATAAAATCTTACAAACTGTGCATCACTATTGCTTCCAGAGCAACAAAATACAAAGTAAACCGCAAACAGTTACCACCCCACTTGTGGTGTCCTCACTCTAGTCCATTAAAATAAATAAAAAAAAAATAAAAAGATAAATAAAATAAAAAAAAAAAAGTCCATAAAAATCCAAGAGTATCTACTGTCTGTATATCATGAACAAGAAAACCTGAACAACAATTATGTAAAAACAAAACCGTTATTACATGTATCAAACACTGATGTCATATGCTTCGATAAAGCCATAGAACCTACATAATATTTATAATATATTCAACTAGTGATATATTACAATCATTCCTCGAATACATCCTTAATAATATACTGACAGTGTAATCACACTAGGACAATATATCATGACAACGTAGCCTAAACCCTACAACCATCACCAAAGGAAAACCCTAGAAAACCCAATGACTGTATAACAGAAACACAAAAACAAACAGTTTATAATAAGACTTGTACATTACAATAATCAAAGATCATTTCTTATTCTTCCATAAAGCCAATGCTCATATAAATTAATGCATTATCCGTACACCATTCCATAACATATAAAATATGACTTATCAATATAAACAAAAATAAAGTCGCAACCGGTACCACTCCGATGATTATTACAGTAATCTAAATCACCCCTCGATACATCCATAATAATATAATGACAATGTTATCGCACTAGTGCTATATATGGCAACACATTAGCCTATACCCTACAATCATCCCCAAGAGTGCCAATGACTATTTAACAGTAACACAAGATCTAACATCATATAATAAAAATAGTACAGTACAATAATCAAAAGATCAATTCATACGCTTTCATAAAGCCTATGCCCATATTAAAGAATGCATTAACCGCATTAACCGTACATACTTCCTTAATATTTTCAATTTGTCTTATTAATGAAGGAAACTGTGTACTCCTTAATATCACCTCTTAACAACTGAAACTCTTACAATATTGATAGGAAAAATATCGTCTGATTCTTTTTTTTTCCAACACATTAAAGCAATATAACATAATTTAAGTACACCATTTGAAGGAACTAGCCATTGGCAATTCCTATAATGAACATGACTTGAAAATTGTAACTTCTTAAAAACACATTCTCTCAACACTTCCGGAAACCCCCGCTGGCGTACTCCATTTCCTTGAACATGTCCTTCGTCACGTCATAATGTTAGTATGGTCCATTCTGATACACACTTTCATCCTCCTATTCCTATGCTCCTCTTTCGCGTCAGTTGTCTTTACCCCATCTCTCAATAACAGAGTATGTTAGTCTCCAGTCTTCCACCCTCCCCCAGTATCAAACAGCTAGACTTCTAGATACACATGCAACACATCTACCCCCACCCTACCTACTCCTATCCCACAATAAATCCAGTCCATTCCCACACTACATTTAATCATCGTAATATTTTTTCAGCCGTTAATGATCTATATCCCTCAGAAAAACTCGCTACCCATTTACCTCCATATAATATCCTGTTTCTACACATGGATCTATACACGCTACCCGATAATGCTCTTACCCTACAGGCAACACCCACCTCCCGCATTCCCCACGATATGTGCAAAAAAATCAGCAACTACATACTTAATTGCCCTTCCTACCTCTTTCGGTGTTCCCCCCACATCAAAACTTAAAGCCCTCAAGAGCGAAAAATGCCCCTCCCCCTCCCACCAATACAATAACCCTTGCAAGCCACAGCCTCACCACCTCTAAAGATTCACAAAAGTAGACAGCATGATACGCTGTCTCCTCATCCCCACACCACTGACATGCGTTCGTACTCACCAACCCCATTCTATACAATGCCGACCTTGACGCCAATATACCCAATAAAAATCTATATACTACTTCCCTAACCTTTGGCCTGAAACGCATCTTTCTAAATTCCCCCCAAATCTCCATCCAATTATAAACCGGTAAATTTTCCTGCCCCTGCACCACCCCTACCCTTTCACTCCCCCTCCCCAGCCTACTCACCTTTACCCTTTTAGGCTCCCTCGCTGCCAACAACTGCCTTGCTATATCTTCACACACCCGCAGTTCCCTCCCCTCCCACCACTTTCGTACATCCTCCATGACCCTCCCTACACGTATTCCCCCCCCCTTTTCTCAAAAAAACACTGTTTTACATACACATCTTTCACCCTACTTTCCAAGGGAATAAGTCCCAACCCACCTCGTCAGACTTTCATCATAACGACCTCCTTTCTTAGCTACGGCCTTCCATACCCCCACACATACCTTAACATTTTCCTTTGTAATTCCCTTACATCTTCCATCCTCAAAGGATACACGGCAGCCACATACTGTCCATCAGCCAGTACTGTCCATCTTTATATTTGACAGTGTCCAAATATTGGTTATAAATCTGAGACTTTTGGGGGGCTTGGTTTTTTTCAAAGGTTTAAAAACCACCCCCCCCCTTGTTTTTATTTTTGAATCTCCCGGCCCCAACCCCTACCCCCCTTGCCCCTCCCACCCCTCCACAGAGTTTCCAACCTACCCTTTTTTCCACATCCGCCATATACACTATTCCACAAATTTTAATCCTATCAAGGGGATTTCCATTTTTCCCCCAACCCCTTCCTCCCCTTTTTTTCCCCACTTTTTAATTTTTTTTTTTAAAACCTTTGGTCCCCCCTGTTCCCCCCCAAAAATTTTAAAACCCCCAATTTTCCTTTTTCCCTTTTTAAACCCCCCACTGGGTTGTATCTTTTTCCCCACTACCCAAAAGCCCCTCTGTCCCTTTCCCCCACCCTTCCTTTTATTAAAAAAAATGGTTTTTGCAAAAAAGAAGGGGTTTGGGGACTGGACCCCCCAGTTTTCCTTCATCCCTGTCCCCCCAACCCCTTCCCCACCTGCCCCCCTTTGGGGTATAAAAGTCTCCCCCCAATGAAATTTTCCCCCCCATATCCCTTCTTTTAACATAAAAAACCAAATTTCAAAAAACCAAACAGAAGTTCCCCCAAAAAATTTAAAACTTCCTTCCCCACCTCTTAAAACCCCTTGATACAATCCCCCAATTTTCATTTTCCGGGTTAAATCCCTTTTTAACTTTAAAAGGCCCAATTTCATCCTTTTCCCCTTTTTTTAAAAAATTTTATTCCCCAAAGGGGGGAAAAGCCCCCCCCCCAAAAGGCCCCTCCCCTTTTCTTTCCAGAAAAACCCCCCCCCAAAAACCCGGGTTTTTCCCCCAACCTTTTTTTTCAAAAAATTGAAAAAACACCAAATTTCCCCAATCCCCCCCAGGTAAAAATAAAATTTTTATTTATCTTTCCAAACCTGTTAAAACCACCCCCCCGCCCTTAATTTCCCTTTTTTCCCCTCACAACAAATTTTCCTTCCCCAAAATTTCCCCCCCCCCCTTTTTGCCTTTCCCCAAAAATTTCCTTAAAACCAAAAATGGAAAGTTGTTTAATTAATCCCTTCCAGAACCCCATTTTTAAGCCACCAATTTATACCCTTCCCCCCAATTTTTGTAACCCTCCTTTTCAAACCCCGGTCTTAACACAAATAGTTGGGGTTTACCCCCCATAACCCCCCCAACCCCCCCAATTTTTTTGGGGGTAAAGCTTTTTTTATTGTCCTTTAACCCCCCCCTCAAGTCTTCTTTTCCCCAAACTTACACCCCCCCAAAAGGGAAGCACCCTCTATATACTTCAAAAGGCCAAATTCCCCACCTGGCCTCCTCCTTACCTCTATTTCTGAAAAAACCCCTGATTCACGTTTCCCCACTTTCCCCCACCTTCCCAAAAGAAAATCCTTCTCCCTTCCCCCCCTGCCACTTCTATCCATAATCCCCCCCACCATTCAGAAAAAAAATGTCCTTTTCCCCCCCCCCCCACAGCAAACGTACTTCCCCATTTCCCAAAAACTACTGTACCTAAAACCATTCCCCCCGAAAACCTAATAAAACACCGATGATCTGAAAACCAATATCTAGCATGCGAACCCTTCCCACTGTAACATCCTTCGGGCATACCGTTTTAATCTGGCAGCATACCCTCTTCTCACGGATGCTCACTCTAACCATTTCCCTTTCCCATCAAAAAAACCCCCCCTCAATAATGTACCAAGCCCCCAACTCACAACCCCCTCTGGGCCCCAATTTTTTTTCCCAATAATACAATTCCAGTCGCCACCCAACGGGTAATTTGGCACCCTTTTAAAAAAAAAAATTTTTCCCCCCAAAACCCCCCTTAACTCTCGCTTTTGCCCCGCAGGCATATAAATACCACAAAGCACACCCGTATGCCCCCCAACCCCAAACCCCTCACTACTCTCCCCCCCCTCCTTCCCCCCAAAGCTCCAATTTGGGAAGGGTTTTATTTTTCACCCTCCCCCCTTTCCCCAACCCCCGAGCTACCTGAAAAATTTTATCCCCCTTTTAAAAAATCTCTACCACCCCTAAAGTTATTCATAAAAAACACATCTATGTCATATCCCCAGTATAATTCCCCCCAACCCCAGTTTTCCAGCCCTAAGGCCATTTGCACTTATATTTAAACAATGGAAAGGGGTAACGTGAGTTTTCCGGGGTTTTTGTCCCCCCCCCGCGGCACTCTTTACTATACTACCTTTTTTCCCCCGTCTTGTCTCCCCTATGTCCCCCCCCTTTTCCCCGGGCTCCCATTTTCCCTTTCCCCCGGCACCTCCACCCATACCTTTCTTGCCTAACCCTTTTGGGGAGGTGTTAGAACATAATCACCCCATGTTTCCCCCGCCCTCTTTCGATTTAACCCCAACCCCATCTAAAACTGTTTCCCCTTCCCCCTTTTTCCCCATGCACAAGGCCCCCCCCTTTGTTTGCAGCCTATCCCCCCATCCTCTAACCTTTTAAAACCCCGAAAGTTTTTCCCCCCTTTTCCCCCCGCAATATTCCGTCATTCCCCAGGCATCCACCTCCGAACCAGCCAAAAAGGGGGCTTATCATCTCTTCTGGTTTTTTGGCAATTCCTCAGGCAACTCTCTAACCCACCGCCTCAGCATTCCAACTCACCCACTGGCGAAGCACCCAATGCTTCAGGGAGTGCCACACAACGGTCCTCTACTCCTTGTACTACATCCGTCCAACTGGCGTTACCCATCTCCCCAAAATTAAAAGGTATAGGTTCCTCAAAAGAGGATTGTACCAAAGGAAAATTGGCCCAAAACATTTTGGCTGAAAAACGGAAGGGGCGTCAAGACCAAGTCAGGAGAAACCCCGGGGAGCACAACCTCTCGGCCCTTAAAGGGGGTTAACCCATTTTTTGAGTAATTAGTTTTGGTAAGCTTGTCAACTGGCTGGGGGATGGTTCGACACTAGGAACTAAAATCGCTGAATAAATTTAATCGGGAAAGGGAAACCCGAAAAATTTAAAACCCCAGTGGAATCTCAAATTGGGGTTTTGGTAATGAAAAAGAAAAAAAAGGGCCCCAAATTTTTTTTTCTAAAAATCAGAGAACTTCACTGAATTAATGAAACTGTGAGAAAAAAATTCAATAGATTGGAGTAGTGAAAGTATAAAAGTTGGTGGTAGTTTTTTGGGGAAAATCGTTTTTTGGGGAATGAGGTCCAACCCCGCTTTTCCCCCTTCCCTTTTTTTCCCCCCGGGGAAGTGACGTGTGCGTTCCGCCCCTGGGGAATTTTTTGCTTTTTCTTCCATCAGATCTGCTCCTATCTAATTAATTTTTGTTTAGGATTTCTGCCCCTTAAAAGAGCTTCACTCTTTTTTGGGGGTTTTTTAGACTTGGGGTTTTTCCCCGCTTTGCTTTCAATTTACAGAATGTCATTTGTCAATCCTCACCATTTCTTGAAAATCATTTTTATTGGGGATTTTTCGAGCAGGTTGTAACTGTATTTGTTTTTCATTTGCCTTGATTGCCCTTTAAGAAACAGAGAGGTTAAGATAAGAACAGCAGGGACTGGCAGGTCCAGCGTTTAACGAACTATCTACCTACACTGGTCCGACCTCCCCCTTTCCCAAACCTTAGCCAACCACCCAGGCAGCAACACAGCCTTCTCCCAGCTGTGACTCCCAGGTTCCTGACGTTTGGCATTTTGGGTCCAATATTTGAGTAGTTCAAGAACCCAATTACATCTCCTCGGGGACTATCATCTTGTTGTGGAAACCTTAGATTGGCTATAACCAGCTTGACCCCCTCCATCATCAACGCTTTGAGTTCCAGAATCATTCAAAACTCTGTCTTCAGAACATCGGCACATCTGTGTATAAATTAGCTTTGATCACTTAGTATTTATATTTCATTTTTCTTCAAGTTTGTTTTATATTATTGCCTGAATTATAATAAAATTGTTTATATTATGTTGTTATTTTTTCAATACTTTTCTTTAGGAGGAACCAGCCTTGTCAAATACATTAGGGTCAGACAGAGCTGAATAAACCTTCACAAGAACCACTAATTTTTTCAGATGTAATTTTTCAATAATATGACACGTTTTTTTCTGGTTAAGCACATGTATCCTGTCAAAGGTTCATTTTAAAGAACAATCGAATTGAAATTATGATCTTTAACACAAACGCTATCTTCAGATCTTGTAATATCAAGTTGTATGAGGAAGCTTCATTAAAATTGTAAAACGTGACATATTAAAATAACTATGCAATGAGATATCCCGACTGGGACTCTTGAAAGGTTGTCTGATTTTCTTGATTTTTCTTCCAACTTTTCGTTTTCATTTGTTCATAACTTAAGAACCCGTCATCGAATCGGCCTTCAAGTTTTCACCACTTGTGCACGGTAACGAGGACATGTTCCAGGTATAAGTGGCATGTTCACGTGCATCATAACACCAATTACATAGAATGCCCCTTATCTTTATTATGCAGACGTTTCGCCAACCAGTGACTTCATAGATACAAGAACAAAGAAAGAAGACTGAAGAGGTTGCAGATGAGGTAAACAGTCCCTCAACCTCTTCAAACTAAGTCCCTTCTACCTTTTCAGTCTTCGGTTTTTGTCCCGGTTTTGTATGGTTAATGCCACTGGTTGACAAAATGTCTACTTAACAGAGATACCCAGTTGTTGCAAAGGTGTCAAGTACCTTTCATAATGTTCACGTACCCTATGACCAAGTAGTTGAACAAAATCCGCATCCTGTAAAGCTCGAATAACTTCCAAAACCCTCAGGTTTCGGAAGTTATCCGAAACTGCTGCGGCGGGGTAGGAAACTCAAATGCAGATGCTGATTTCACCTGATTGCAGCTTCATGTGTAAAATAGCTTTAAAAAATTACCCTTAAGTCACGCTAAAAAATTTCAGTTACCCCTCCTGAAGGACTTCATCATTTAATGGCTAATGCATCTATAAACTATAGAAGGTTTGTGCTGATTTGTCACTACACTGAGTGAACACCTGCATTTCTTTCCACTGCACCAGTTCCTGACGTGTTAATTAAAATGCTAAAAGTTTAGTGTAAAAATGATCTCCCACGAATATCGCAGTACTTAGGAACTTCTATCAGATTTTGGCCAACTGAATGACGTTGAGAGTCCAGTGCCACCATACGTTCTTCTGTGAGCGCAGTCTAGGATCACTGGCAGTGTTGGTTGACAGCAATAAGGATTATACCGGCAAAGTTTACTCAAAAGGTAATACTCTAGTCAAGAGCAAGAATGCCAAGAAAAAACTAATTACTCAAGATAAAAGAGATCACAACGTACGCGAGTGGATTTTCACATATGCACTGAAATTGGTTTCAGAATCTCAAGGAAGCAGTTATAGCTTATTGGATTGGAGATGGCTCCGCTCCACGAACTTTGAACAACCATGGGACAAATTGCACACTCAAGAGTATTTATATCTCCTATCCCCACCCACAATCGTAGATGTTACAAGTGCCGACAATGTGGACACATCAATAATGAATGTAAATCCCAGGTGCAGTGTGGGTTCTCCGCAGGCCCACACCAAACACTAGTCTGTGAAGACAAACTCTCAAGAGGAGAGACAGTACAGGAGAAGTGTTCTAGTTGTAGGCCAGGAGTCAGAGTGTGGCACTGAGTGCAAGGAGCGCTGTCGAGCTAAACAGCAGTAGCAGCAGCGTTATCAGCAACAACAGCTCTGCACCAGCGGCAGGTTACCAGAAGCAGCAACAAGTACTTCTTCCTTCAGAGCGTCCAGGTAGGGCTGGCAACTCTGGCAGACTAGGACAGCGGGGATGGAAGGGGCCAGCTATGGCTGTGGGTCCTATGTGCTAGTTTGAGAAACCTGCCCCGGAGGCAAACTCCGTCATCGTTACGTTTAAAGATCTGATGCAGCAGCTCGTGGAAATAATCGAGAGTCAGCAAGTATCCATTAACACTCTCGGTTCAATCTTGCATTTCAATAAGAACCAAGGCTGGTTCCTCCTTAGGAAAATTAACAAGAATAGAAAAAGACAAAAATAACATAAAAAATAAGCACTTTATTGAATAGAAAGATTTATGAAATAATAATAACTTAAACATGAATAGCAAATAAACCCTATCGTGAATAAAAATGAAAAATAAAAATAGACAAATAAGACTACGTTGCAACAGCTAATTTTTACAGATGGAACGGGACGTGTCGATGTTCTTGACACATAAGCTGACGGTGGCAACAACCACTTGTTTGGCGGATGTGACGGATGTTTTCCCAAACTCGTATGTTGACAAAGAGTCAGGGACTCAGGTGCTGTGATTGGCTATAGTGTTGCTGCAGATGTGGGCAGTATAAAAGTTGATGATTCAGTCTCCAAAACTCTTGTGAGACGGTTCCTTCTTCAATCTCCCTCAGCGTTGTGCCAGGTGGCTTAAACTGGCACATACGGCTATAAAATGGAGAAAGACAAAATTACTCACCATTCTTATAATAGGCATAAGGCCTTCCAAAAGAAATGGTGATAAAAAATTATGCTAGTCAATACAAGGCAAGGGCAGAGCCACATTAAGTACTCAAAAAAATGATGAGTGGGGCTCAAAAACTAACAAGTGAAGCTTGTAACAAAATAATAATGAGTGAGGCTCAGAGATGGGAGTAGTCAGTCGAGTGATTATCCCTTTGGCCGGAGTCTAGCATGTCACCTCTCTCCGGGTGGCAGAAGGGGGATGGGTACAGCTTGATCTAGATACTTACCCCACCTAAACGAGCAGACTACCACTACTAGCACTTATACAGACATTCACACTTCCATCACTTCTATCTATGGACTTTTCCCTCACAACTCTGGCAGACTAGGACAGTGGGGGATGGAAGGGCCAGCTATGGCTGTGGGTCCTATGTGCTAGTTTGAGAAACCTGCCCCGAAGGCAAACTTCGTCATCGTTGCGTTTAAAGATCTGATGCAGCAGCTCGTGGAAATAATCGAGTCAGCAAGTATCCATTAACACTCTCAGCGGGAGAAATAATAGACGTGAAAAAATCAAGAAACAAGGTTTCAAAGAAAGTAGTGCTGATGATAGAAAAAGTGGAACTGATAACACCAGGAAGAAGTAGAAAATTCTAAAACAGAATCACACAATGATGAAAGTGGATATATATATATATATATATATATATATATATATATATATATATATATATATATATATATATATATATATATATATATATATATATATGGGAAAGGAGGCGAAAAGGATAGAAGAGGTTAGTTTTAGTTTTATGATGAATTTAGTAATGATGATGAGGTATAGGTTAGCAATAGACATAATTAGGAAGAAGGGTGGGAACCCTGTCATATGTGGTATTTTGCCAAGGAGAGGAGTTGGAAATGAATGGTTGTCCAAGGCAATTGGTGTCAATTACTGGCTAGACAAATACTGTAAGGAAAATGCAGTGACAACTGGGACCTCTTCTATGGCAGAAATGACATGTATACCAGGGATGGGGTTCACTTATCTAGGTCTGGGGTGGGGGCACTGGCAACTGCAGTGGAGGGACCTGTTAGGGCTTTAAACTAGAAAAAGTTAGTGGTATGGGTTATGGGGGAAAAACAGTGAAGTCTCAGTGAAGTAATGTTAGGAATTCTAGGGGAACTAGTAATGGGCAGAATAAGGTGGATATTGGAAAGCCAGAGGCACTAGGTGACAAGGACTGTAATAGGTATAGTGAAAAAACAGAAATGAGCAGGAAGGGTAAAGAGAAAGGAGGGTCTTTAAATATATAATACACCAATAGTCGTAGTGCATGGGAATAAGCAGTAACAGCCTGGTTGATCAGGCCCTGATCCAACATGAGGCCTGGTCACAGACTGGATTGCGAAAAGGACTTGGGGGTTATGGTAAGCAGCAACCTTAAACCAAGACAGCAATGCCTAAGCATACGTAATAAGGCAAACAGATTACTGGGATTTATATCAAGAAGTGTAAGCAACAGAAGTCCAGAGGTTATATTACAGCTTACGCAGCTCAGTTCTGGTCTCCATATTACAGAATGGATATTAATTCGTTAGAAAACATTCAGCGTAGAATGACTAATTCATAGCATTAGAAATCTTCCGTATGAAGAAAGATTGAAGACCCTAAAATTACATTCACTTGTAAGACGAAGAATGAGGGGAGACATGATCGAGGTATACAAGTGAAAAATAGGTATTAACAAAGGGGATATAAATAAGGTCTTGAGGATATCTCTCCAAGAAAGAACCCGCAATAATGGATTCAAATTAGATAAGTTTAGATTTAGAAAGGATATAGGCGCATAAATAGAGGTGAGGGTCATCTTATAAATCAGTATACTGACATTAAGAGGGCCATCCCCACGGAACTGTAGGGTGATCGGACATGCCCAGATGATCCAGATTCCTAGGAGCTGCCTAGTATGGGCCAACAGGCCTGCTGCAGTGTTCCTCCTTTCTTATGTTCTTATGTAAACAACCCCATCACCAAGGACCTCAATGGAATGGGACAGACAACCACATCCTTTTCCCAAAATAGGAGCTAGAATTTCAGAGTAGAAGACCCAAAAAGCTAAAAGCAGGAAAGGAGAGAGAGGAGGGATGAGGAAAGGACTGGGATGGGAAATTAGCAATGGGAAGGAAGGAATCGATGGTAATTAGATTCGTTCAGAGGAAGGTCAAAGGTCCAACAACTCCTCAGACCAAAAGCCTCTTCGCCTCGTCAAGAAACCCCCCACTGAAGAGGTCAACAAGCTTGAACACTGCAGTAAGAGTAGGAATACTGTTAAAATTATATTATATTTCATGAAGCGTTAAACCCGTTGAGACATTCAACGCAAAGATTTATTGAGGCTCAATCCTTCGATGGTTAACCGTGGCTCGGATATTGACCACTCAGGTTGCTGGTGATCCTGTTCTCAAAAACAAAGTAATACAGAGTCAGGGAAGGTTTAACCGGCTGAGTGATGGAGCTTTTGTATTACGAGATGATCCCTACAGCTTAATCTATCTCATCTGTCTTCATTACCATCAAGGGAGAGAGAGATTCACCCAGAAAGTGAACGTCTTTTGCATTTTGCAAAAAATTTCTCCTGGCTACTAACCCTTTCTTCATAAATTACTAAAATGATAAGGAATTTCTGGAAGTTTTTTTTTTTTTTTTTTTTTTTTTAAAACACATATATACATAACAATCCAATATATGCCCAAGAATAAATCAGGCTCATATAAACAAAAACAAGCAAACAGAACAGAAATAAACACATCTGTCAATATATCCAATAATAAGAACCCGTGCCAAAAGCACATAAAAAATACAAAAAAATGTCCATCCTACTACCTATCCTAGCTAAATTTTCTATACAAGAACATAACACACTGTCAATGAAACTGTACATACACTGTCTCAAAAACACCGTAAAATTAAACCTTTGGTTACATATCCTACTTCTTCCCTACCACAAAACGCAGTACAAAGGCATGAAATAACATAAAACCTTAAACTTTCTGCCTATAAAACAGTTGTTGCACAATAACACAAAAACAACTGACCCCCGTAACAAGGGTCACACCACATCATCATCTTAAATAAGAAATACATTAACATCAAGCCATCACTACCGTAGACAACACTGTCTACAACACAACGTCGCACTCCCACACCGGAGATAAGTCCACACAAAACACATTTGTGTTGCATACATATACAAACACTCTAGAAAAAAAAACATAAATATGCAGAAGCTGCACAGAATGTAAATTCAAACAAAAGATAGTATACACATACAGAATGCAGTACTAAAAACGTTAAACCTAAGAAATACATAGCAAAACATCAACTTAATCCTACATGAATTGTCACAGATACCTGGGCCAACTGCACCCAAGCACACCTGCACACATAACCTCAAACCTGCCACATAAATGCAAGCTGCCAGCACATCACCACCCACAAACCCTACTACTTGATCTTTAGAATATTACACTTACTACATCCTAGAGGAAAACCCCATGCGTCCATGACCCTTATGACCCCCAAACCAACATCACTCCAAGTCTGAGTCAACACACCTGAAAAATTACCTACAACCCCATAAAACCCCTGAAACGTCCAAAACCCGGACACCCACGATACCACCCCGACCCAACCCATCCTAGCTTCAACCCTGTATACCCACGCCTAACCAGCCACACATCAATCAACCAAACTATAACCTAGTCAACCCCTTCCCGACATGCTCAACCTAACTCGACAGGTCCCCCTCGATTGGCGCCTACGTCATCCCCTAAACTCTAAAAGGGACACCACCGTCATCGTTCTATAACCCTCAGAGAAAGCCTCAACCCAAGTTCTCCCATACAAACCCTGATTCCTTTATTTCGTCCTGTAAAAATGTGCCGTCAATGCACGAACCCGCCTCCCACCCACTACCTTGCGCATACCCCACGACACATATATGAAATCAACCACCAGGTACATTAACCCTCTACGTACATTTTCCCCAAAACCACCAATATCCAAGCTTAAAGCCCCTAACATCGAAAGCCCACCCCCACCCACACTCCTAAGAACCCGTCCAAACCATTCCTGTACCCCGCCTAAATCTTCACAAAAATACACCGCATTGTACGACGTATCCAAAAACCCACATCTCAAACAAGTACCCTCATTCGCTAAACCCATTAAAAACATCAAAAAACCGTCTTCCTATCCCTTGCCCTCAGCCTCAACTTCCGGAAACCTACCCACGTCGCCCGCCAATTATACTTTGGGTACTCTGCTACCCCATGCACTATACCCCCCTCCCTCTAGCTTGTCCAAAACCCCCACCCAAAAACCCCTTGGCTCTCTGACGACTAGTAAAACCCTTAACATTGCCTCACATAAACTCAGGTCACGTCCACTCCACCTCCGTACCTCATGCATGACCACTCCCACCCACTTACCCCCCACCCCTCCCTCCTCCACATATCTCTGCTTTACATATATCCCTATAAGCCTCCTATGTAAGGGTATCAACCCCAAACCTCCCTTACCAACCGGCGTCATGACAACCTCCTTATTGAGCCAATGTCTACCAAAACCCCATATATACCGCAACACTCTCCGCTGTAATAATTCAACATCTCTCCCCACGAGCGGGTATACCCTTGCCACATGCCACAATTTACTATACAGTAAAACATTCACTACCATAACCCTCTGCATTAACGTCACATCTCCCGGTCTCCATCCACTCATTAGCACTATTGTCGCCGTTACCAACTTAGAAGAATTTTCATCCCTCGCCCTACTCACATCATTACAATAAATTATCCCACAAATTTTCAAGCACTCAACAACATGCCAACCATACCTCTTCCCCAAGTCCCCGCCCACCCACGTCCCCACCTCTAACAATTTAGATTTTACCCTGTTAATCCTCATTCCCGTAGCTGCCCCAAAAACACTTATAATCCTCCCTATAGCATCTAACCCCTCCCACTCACCTACAAGAATTGTTGTGTCATCAACATAACCCACTATTCCTGATGCACAACCAGGTACCTGACCCTCCTTCCCTACCCCCTTCGATACTAACCTATAAAAAGGTTCCATTAAGCATGCAAACAGAATTTGCGACAAAGGGCACCCCTGCCGCAAACCCCGCTTCATGTCCACCACGTTTCCCACCCTTCCATTCACTTAAACCAGCACCAAAGCCCCCTCATACAACGTTTGAACCCAACCCACTACTTCATTCCCAAAACCCCGCTTACGAAGAATGTCAAATAACATATTCCTATCCACACTGTCATAAGCCATTTCCCAATCAAGCCCTGAGACCCCACCCCCCTCTCGACCCTCAATGAATGCCCTAATCCTACCATGCCCATTCCCCATACACCTCCCCGGTATCTCATACTGACCACGCTCTATGATTGAATCCAAAACCTTTTTAACCCTATTACCCAAAATCCTTGCAAAGATTTTGTAATCCGCACATAAAAGTGAAATAGCTCTGTAATCCCTAATCGTTTCCACCAATTTCCCCTTAGGCACTAAAACCGCAACTCCAGTGCTCTGATCCTCACCCATATACCTTACTTCCATCAAACGATTGAAAACTTTCGTCAAACATTCCTTCAACACTCCCCAATGTTGAACATAAAAATCACTAGGTAAGCCATCGACTCCCGGCGCTTTACCCATCTGCATCCCCTTTACCGCGAACCACACTTCCTCCTCAGTTATACTACCCTCCATACCTTTCCTCTCCTCCTCACTAATCCCTACCTGTATACCCTCCAAAACTTCCTCTTTTTCCTTCGCCTCCTCCAACCTCAGGTCTAGATACCGCCGAAACCAAACATCCACAAACCCGCTTATACCCTCTGTCGACCGCAGTACCTGTCCCTCCGTGTACCCACCCAACTCCTCATGCACCTTCAATGACGTCATCGTCATACCCTGCCTCCTCTTTCGAAAACCACGCAAGACAGTCAAAGACGGTTTGTCCCCCACAGCACATCCTCAATACCTGCCCTCACTCTGATAGCCTGGAATCTCTCATTCTGTATATCCTTCAACTGACCCCTCAAAACCTCTATGTCCTTCAGCAAGTAACCCCCCCCCCCCATAACAATCCCGCAACTGCCCCTCCAAATACCTCTGCAGGCCATAACGCAATCGCGCCTGCTCTCTACCTTCACGTTTATAAAAATCCTGAATACCCACTTTCGCCACTCCATTCCACCAGCCCACCACATCATCCCGGTCCTTCCCATCATTCCACATCCCCTCCCACCATTCCTCAAAACTCCTCCTACACAGTTCCCCCTGCAATAAGCCCACGTTAAGCTTCCAATTGCTAGCATACGTTCTAACAGCTCCCTCCCATCCCAACACTGCCAACACACCCCTGTGATCGGAAAACCCAACATCAACGCAATCCACGCCCTCCACTATAACATCCCTCGACACATACACGCGATCGAGTCTTGCAGCATAGCCCCTACGTACGAACTTATGTTCTATTTGCCACCCACCGCCCCCTACCACATCTCTGACCCCTGCCGCACCCAAAACATCACGCAAAACCCCCAACTCACACCCCGCCCCTCTCGGTTCCATATCCCTCTTCCTAATCACACAATTCCAATCCCCTGCGATAATAGTCAAAACCGGCAACCCACGTAAGAAATATATCAACTCCTCTCTCACAAACTCTTCCTTATTTCTTCTACAACTTATAGCCAGCATATAAACTCCCACTATACACACACTGACATTCCCCCATAAACCCTCAACCCTTACCACCCTCCCACCCCCCCTCTTCCCATGCCAACAACCGAAAGGGACTGGTCACACGTATTCCTATAGCCACCCCTCCACTGTAAACCCACTTAACGTCAAATCTCTCCCCAACCTATAATTATGCTCTTGCAATATACACACATCCACATTTAAACGTCTTAACGTCACCTCTACCCATTTATGTTTGACCTCTGCTCGGAGGCCATTTACATTCATTGTTATACACCTGAAAAGAACGCAGGGGGCTTTCCTCTACTTTTCAACTTCCTCGTCACTACCAACTTTCCCTGATTAATGCTTTCTTCCTCTACTGACACTCCCAGTACTTGCCTGTCTACTTTCCTGTCCCTCCCTCCCTCCCTCTCTACCCTTGACACTCCCCGTCCCCCTTTTACCACCTCCACCCAGGACTTCTTGCACACCTGTTGCCCAGGTGTTAGGACATCGTCCTCAACTAGACCACTAGGCTTTTTCCTGGAGTCCCCTGTAGCCTCCATAGCCTCACAATCCTCTCCCCTGTGCACTTCTACACCAACCTCCTGGACCTGAAGGCAAGGCCCACTCTCTGAGACGCCCATCACACTCGTCCCTCCTCACATCTGATCCTGAGTCCACCACACCATGCTGTGTGCCCTCACACACAGTGGCTCAGACAAAACCAAGTTCAAACCTTCCGGCAGAGCCACTACCTCCGTCTCCGCTGTCTCGCCATCCTGGGTCACCTGTGACAACGTTAGTACGCGCTCATCCTCCTTATCAACAATGTCACTCCATTGTCCACTTGGCACCACGCTCATATTCTCCCGTGGCGACTCATCCATAGCATCCACGACTACCACGTCATCCTTCCTCATACCATCAGCAGCGCATTGTCTCTGATGGCCCATCCGACGATCATATGCCGCCGCCACATGTCCAGGTAATCCACACAGGCGACACGTTCGAACTTGGCCTGCGTAAGTCACATAGACCTGCTGCCGGAACTCATCCATCATGACGTAAGAAGGTATCTGACGTTTGAGCGTCATTTTCAAAGAAAATAAACCTTCTGGCAGCCCGGCATAAGTCCCCTGTGCCCAACGGCCCACCGTGGCTGCATGGACGTCACCAAATTGACTGAAGACGTCTCGTACATCAACATCCAACGCTTCGAACGGCACATTTCAAAGCCGTATATAAGTGTAGTACCGGGACACTTCTCGAAGCCGTACCTCTAATCCCGTGTTGACGACAATCCTCGACGAACCGTTGAGAGATATTCCAAATAATTCTTCATTGGATATCCCTAAAGAATCCCTCAAAACAGCTGGGAGGAGAACATCTGCGTTGCTTGGGTAAATCGCGCCATGCAACACTTCAATACAGACAGTATTGACACGTCGTCTGAAGTGCTCTACCATGTTGAAGAAAACTACCAGTTCTTAACTCCACCGCTAAGGACCAGAAACAAGCACACCCGCACTCCGCAAAGGCTGGGCAGCGAATATTTCTGGAAGTTGGTTGTTTTAGATGAGAAGACAGAATTGAGTGTTATTGTTTAGAATGGCAAGAAGGTAAATATCGTATCCCTAAAGGGAACGGGAGAATTTGAGCGGAGAGGGTGTTTCCTCACGATCTGCCCTATAGTAAGTTTCCTTGGCTGCTAGTAGACACTAAGGACTGTAGATACTCATTGCTTTAACAAACTATGTAAAAAGAAGTTCTGTTGATAAATTAGAATACAGCATATGTGCGAAGGAGAAGCTTATATACCGTAGGCAGGAGAGGTGCAGCAGTCGTAGGTTGTGTCACATTTGTCCAATGTGGAAGTAGGTCGTGCCCAAGGGTTAGGCAAGTGAAGAATTCCCTGTATTAAGATACCAAGATGTCGCTGTGTCAGACAGGATGTAAATGAATGGTTCAGAGAATCGACAAGTTGATAAATTAGACACATATGCAACACTTTGGTATCTTTATTGAGGAAACGTTTCGCCACACAGTGGCTTCATCAGTCCATACAAATTAGAATCATGAAGATCAGGAGAAGTTTGAGGTAGTCAGTCCCTCGGCCTTGAGTCAATGTGGTCAGTCCTACGGTATATAAGCTTCTCCTTCGCACATATGCTGTATTCTGTTCAAGATTGATGGACTGACCACATCGACTCAAGATTTCTAAATACAACTTTGATATTAAAAGTCTTAAGAAGGGAAGGCACATCAACCAAGTTTTCATGGTAAAGGAGAACCAACATATTTTTAGTTAAATAAAGTTGGTTGCCTTTTTTTGGATTGCAAAAAGTATTTCTAGCTATTTTAAAGGACTTATCATTTACGTTTCTTGGGTATTTTAGATCATTAGCTATTTCATAAATTTTGGAGATTTCTTCATCTATGAACTCTGGACTACAAATACGTAAAGCTCTCAAAAGCGTTGATGAGAAAATCGACAGTTTAACTATCTTGATGGGAAGAATAACTGCTGCGCTGACCGCGAAGCAGCATCCGCCTGTTCATTGCCCTGCACATCGTGTCCAGGGACCCAACAGAAAACAACGTCTTTGTTTTTGCTAGCCACAAGGGGCAACCATAGTTGAATACGAAGGACCAATGGATGAGGAGAATCAAATTGTTTAATGGCCTGTAAAGCGCTGAGGGAATCTGTAATGATCACAAACGTCGGAGAAGCGCTATGAGGATGGCATACAACTCGGCTGTAAAATACTAGCTGAGTCTAATAAATGACCCCGGATTTCAGTATCTCACTTTTCCTTGTTGTCATCTGTGTAAGTCCCATCGTGTCTGTGGTATTTGCCTTGTTTTTGGCATATGAAAAGAAATATTTTGAATTTCTTTCAATTTCACTAGAAGCGCTTTTTGCTTCTCCTGTCTCTCCTGGATCCTGTATGAGTCCTCTGACTTGAGTTCGATACTTTTCACTTTTCTGGTCAGCGCTTCCTTCTGTGTATCAGATAATCTCGCGTTCTTGAAGAACTCGGTGATTCTTCGTCGTCTTCTGTAGAGGGAGCATCTTTCTCTCTCTCGTTTACTTCTTCTCTTCTTCTTTCTTTGGGGAATATGCCTTGAACATACTTCAGCTGCCAGGAAGTTGCTCCTCTCAAGGCACTGGTTTGGATCCATGTTATTTAAGATATCTTCCCAACATGTTTTATTGAAGACATGGTTCGCCTGGTCCCAGTTGATGTTCTTTTGTTGATAAGGACCCCTGTGCGTGTAAGTCTGAACTTCAATTAGATTATGATCGGAATTATTTGTTTTTGATATTGTTATGCTACTTACCAGGTCCTGATTATTTGTGAAGATAAGGTCAAGTGTGCTTTCCAGTCTTGTTGGCTCCACTATCTTCTGACTTAAGGTGTGTTTATCGCAGAGATTTAGTAGTTCATGTGTGTCTGACCTTTCATCTGTGCTGCCTCCAGGGATTGTTTCTGTTATAACATTATTTGCTACATTCTTCCATTTTGTATGCCTTAGGTTGAAATCACCAAACAGTAAGATGTTTGGGGATGGAGCTGAAAGGCTTTAGAGACAGTAATAAAATTTCAGGAGCTGTTCCTTGAACTGTTGGGAGGTTGCATATGGTGGCTTATATGCAACCACGATGACTAGGTTTTGGTTCTAAATCTTCATTGTTAGAACTTCAACTACATCATTTGTGGTGTTCAGCATCTCCGTGCAGATGAGCGACTCTTTGGAATACAGGCCAACCACCCCTTGTTGCCAGTTCTTTCTTTCACATCTAAAAAGGTTGTACCCATTTTATCCATATTTCGTTGTCAAAGTGATCTTTTGTGTGGGTCTCTGTGAAGGCTGCAAACATCGCATTTGACTCCTCTAGAAGTCCACTGATAAAAGGTATTTTGTTGTTGGTGGATGGCTTAAGGCCCTGTTGATTAGAAAATATAAACTAGGTTGTATTCTGTTTGTTGGGGGATTTTGTTATTGGTATCAGAAGTTGCGAGTCTGGAGGGCCATGGGGAGGCCATTGGCTGTGCTTCCAGTCCAACAAGGCTCTAAGGTGGACTATTTTGGTATTTAATTCCATTTTCCTTCTTCGTTTCCTGACACTAAAAAAATCACTTGGAGTGGGGTTGTCGTAACTACTATTGTTTGTCTTACGAGGTCTGTACCTCCTGGTCCCTTTTAGATGGTATGCATGTTTCTGGGTGAAAGAATTTACAGAAGGGAGAACGACACACTCCTTTAGACAGGAGGTCACGACATTT
>WNWK01015791.1:0-46709 GCA_009830355.1 Cherax destructor | reverse complement strand
GGTTTCCTGATGAAAAGTACAGTGGTACCTCGAGTTATTTATATTTTTTTCTGCTCGAGAATGCTGTTCAAGTGCCATTACTAAACGAAATTATCCCCATAAGGAATACGTAAAATAGACTAGTCCTTTTAGACCCCCAAAAATATACTTACAAAAGCATTTAAAAAAATAAACTTGCATAAAAGGGCGATTTTGGGGACCATCGTAACTCGAAGTACCACTGTACCTTGAAATTGAGCTCAAAGTAGCAGAAATATTCAATTTTTGCCGATGTTCAAGAGTAAACAAATCACGCCACATGTCCAATACACGTCAGCTGGTGAGTCTAATATTCTTTCACAAGTGCGCTGATATTATTTATACCATTTTTACAATAATGCAGTAGTCTGCATAACAGTAAATCTTCTATTTTTTGTGAATAAAAATTCAAAATGGAAAGTAAGAGTAATATAAGAGAGGCCTGGAGATGTGACTAATGAACAGAGAAAATGTTATTTTAGTGCCAGGAATGTCTGCCTTGTTTATTCTGGACCCTATTTTGAATTTGGCATCTTTTGAAATTTATGCGAAATTGGCCAAATTGCCTGTTTGTGACCACTTTATTGGGTAGTTGAAATCGGTAAATGGGCAGTTTCTTGTATTCAATCGATAGAACAAATGGAGTTCTAGCGAAATAGCTATGATTTTAGTTGACTGGAACATTGGAATTGGCTGACAATAGGGCTCAAAGTGGCCGAAATTGCCGATGCGCAAATATCGTTGAGACAGTCATTACGATCAGGAAAAGATTCTATCACTTAATAAGGAAAAATATTTTTTTTTTTTTTTTTTTTTTTAATCTTTTTCAACCCTGAGAACGGTTTTGGATCGGGGGTCTCGACCCTCAAAGGGTTAACATTACAAGTAAAATAGGGAATTTAAAAGCAAATGCAAACAGAGTATGAGGAAAATAATCAGAAATCGGGGGAATGTAAGAAAGCATCAGATTGGTAGGAAGGAGAGCGAGATGTTGAATACAGTAGAACGTCATTTAGCACAAGATTATGTTGCACGTTACGGGTATTGCACGATTTAAGATTTGCAACACATTATCATCTTACACGACGTAAAGATGATATTACATGGTTCGGCAGGAGGGAAAAAATTTTGAGCGAGCGGTCACTCGCGGTGGGTTAAACCATTGAGTCAGTGGGGGTCCTACTAAGGGTGGCTATGAGCCACATCAAGTGTTTAATGCTGACGAGACAAGTGTTTTCTGGAAGAAAATGCCAACACGAACTTATATCAGTCAGCAAGAGAAAAGTGCACCAGGCTTCAAGACAGCAAAGGATCACTTCACCTTGCTCCTTTTCGGTAATGCATCAGGTGATTTCAAGTGTAAGCCCATGGTTATTTACTGCCTAAGAATCCTCATGCTTTGAGGAAAAGGGAATTTGTTTTTCCTTCCTGCAAACTGTAAGTTTATTCAGATACACGGGTCCAGGAGCTGAGTCTCGACCCCTGAAACCACAATTAGGTGAGTACAGTTACATACATTATCATACAAACTTACTCTCAATATTGATAAAACATATTTTATCCAGTTTGGGAACAGAGCTACAAACGCACCACTTAACATAATGATAAACGGGTCCCCTATCACAAAACTCACAGAGGGAAAATTCTTAGGAATCCATCTTGACAGTGGCCTCAAATTTCAGACACATATACAACAAATTTCCAAGAAAGTCTCAAAGACCGTGGGAATACTATCCAAGATACGGTACTATGTTCCACAACCAGCTCTCCTTTCCCTATATCACTCACTCATTTCCCCCTACCTCACCTATGGAATCTGCGCATGGGGCTCTACATCAATAACTCGTCTCAGACCACTAATAACACAACAAAAGGCAGCAGTTAGAATAACAAATTCACACTCCAGACAACATACTCCACCAATATTCAAAAACCTAAACTTACTCACCATACAAGACATCCATACTTTTTACTGTGCCTATTACATACATAGAACACTCTATGCAAATATTAACCCACCACTCAAACTTCTCCTTACCAATTTTAACCGGACACATGACCATAACACTAGACACAGATCACTCCTCGATGTTCCCCGTGTCCATCTAACACTATGTAAAAACTCAATGCATATAAAAGGCACGAAAATTTGGAATTCATTACCTGTCATTGCCAAAGAAACCCTGCCTGTACCCCAATTCAAAACGATGCTAAAAAACCACCTTCTCACCCAAAGCTAAATGATCAATATCAAACATTCCCAACAAAGTAGAATAATCACTTAAATGTAAAAACCTGTTATGAATAATACATACTAAGCTAACTATTTCCATAACATTTACATTATAATGACCACGTAAACTGTAACTGCGGTGCAACTAATTGTTTTAAATTGTTATCTCACTCAATTAGTTTCATTGCTACAATTAATTGATATGTTCAACTTATATTCAAACTTTATAACTTAGATATGCAATTATACTTATTTTATAAATTATCAACCATAACTTTTTACCATGTAGTCTAGAATTAAGTAGACCTAAGAATGCCCGCAATGCACAGCATATTAGGGGCTTTTGGCATGTACATCTCATTAATAACTATATTTCTTGTCTACCATGTATCATTGTACCATGTCTCAATAAAGTATTATTATATGTGTAGAGAACCTAGGATAACCCAAAAAAAGTCAGTCAATAGAAATACTAAGTCACTCTGACTTTTTTGGGTTATCCTAGGTTCTCTACACATATGCTGCTATGTATGATAATCTTCGTAACTGTATCTGTGTATACCTGAATAAACTTACTTACAGTTTGTGGGAAGGAAAATCAAATAACCATTTCTACAAGCAGCCTTGTTGTTGTTCAGCGGGGGGACACCACCGGCCATCCCTCCCCACCCACCCTGGACCCCACCATCCCAGCATTCGTACATATTTCGTACGCGTAAAAAAAAAAGTCCTCTGAGAGAGTGAATTGTGTTTTGATCTTTAAATTAATATATCTTGTATCTGCCAAGCAATCAGTGTTGCTCAAAGTGGCAAGAAAATGTATAAGCATTTAAGTCTTAGAATTAACGAAGAAAAAGATTAATATTAGACAAGACATAACCCGTGGCAGTAATGAAGTGTTACTTTGTACACATAAAAAGAGGTAAACATAAGTTTGTGACTGACTGACTGACTCACTTGACTGACTGACTCACTCACTTGACTGACTCACTCACTCACTTGACTGACTGACTGACTTGACTGACTGACTGACTCACTTGACTGACTGACTGACTCACTTGACTGACTGACTGACTCACTTGACTGACTGACTCACTTGACTGACTGACTCACTTGACTGACTGACTGACTCACTTGACTGACTGACTGACTCACTTGACTGACTGGACTCACTTGACTGACTGACTACTGACTTGACGCTGACTCACTTGACTGACTGACTGACTCACTTGACTGACCTTGACTGACTACTGACTGACTGACTCCTGACTGACTGACTGACTACTTGACTGACTGACTGACTCACTTGACTGACTGACTGACTCACTGACTGACTTGACTGACTGGACTCACTTGACTGACTGACTGACTCACTTGACTGACTGACTGACTCACTTGACTGACTGACTCACTTGACTGACTGACTGACTCACTTGACTGACTGACTGACTCACTTGACTGACTGACTGACTCACTTGACTGACTGACTGACTCACTTGACTGACTGACTGACTCACTTGACTGACTGACTGACTCACTTGACTGACTGACTGACTCACTTGACTGACTGACTGACTCACTTGACTGACTGACTCACTCACTTGACTGACTGACTCACTCACTTGACTGACTGACTCACTCACTTGACTGACTGACTGACTCACTTGACTGACTGACTCACTCACTTGACTGACTGACTCACTCGACTGACTGACTCACTCGACTGATTGACTCACTTGACTGACTGACTGAATCACTTGACTGACTGACTGAATGACTTGACTGACTGACTGACTGACTTACTGAATGACTTACTGATTAACTTGACTGACTGACAGACTTGACTGACTTATTGACTGAATGACTTGACTGACTTATTGACTGAATGACTTGACTGACTTACTGACTGAATGACTTGACTGACTTACTGACTGAATGACTTGACTGACTTACTGACTGAATGACTTGACTGACTTACTGACTGAATGACTTGACTGACTGAATGACTGAATGACTTGACTGACTGAATGACTGAATGACTTGACTGACTGAATGACTTACTGAATGACTTACTGAATGACTTACTGAATGACTTACTGAATGACTTACTGAATGACTTAAAGTTAGACACTCAGTACAACCATCGACTTCAGTACCAGAACCTCTTCCATCCACCTCAGCCCAGTAGGGCCACAGCATAACTCTCCACTCTCTTCACAATCATCCACAAACACCAGCACCCACAATTTAAGGTAAATACTATTATTTCTGTTACATTTGTAGTCTTAAGCAGTAAAAACAACATAATACATCATGATAATGAACTACAATTACATATTCACTTTGATTTTTGTAAGATCTGTTGGTCTAAAAAAAACTTTTGTCTTTTTGGGGACTCCCAGGAACGTAACCCTATTTTTCCCATAAGTTCTGTTAATTATTTAACACAAAATTATCTAACACGACTTTTTCAGGAACGTAACTATCGTGCTAAATGACGGTCTACTGTACTGTGTACAGTGGAACCTTCACTTACGAGTGACCCCCACATGCAAGTTTTTCGAGATACAGTGGTACCTCGAGTTACGATATTTTTTCGTTTGAGAATGCTGTTCAAGTGCCATTACCAAACGAATTTATCCCCATAAGGAATAATGTAAAATAGACTAGTCCTTTTACACCTCCAAAAATATACTTACAAAAGCATTTAAAAAAATAAACTTACATAAAAGGGCGATTTTGGGGACCATCGTAACTCGAGGTACCACTGTACAAGCAGTCGCTCGGTCTATTTTTTGCTTCCATGTGCAAGCGAAATTTCCAGATATGAGCGGGCCTCAAGGGAGGTTCCTTGACGCTGGTGAGGGGCTCTTGATCTAGGGAATTGGATCTGTGCTCCAGTTCCCTAAATTAATAATAATAATTTATTATTATTACAGTGAACCCCTGGATTACGTACTCCCCCAAACTCGAACAATTATGTAAGTGTGTTTTTGTAAGTGTATTTTTAGGGGTCTAAAAGGACTAATCTAATTTACATTATTCCTTATGGGAACAAATTCGTTAGGTAACGGCACTTGAACAGCATTCTGGAGTGAAATAATGACGTAATCCGGGGGTCCACTGTATTATTATAATTATTATTATTATAATAAGGATTTTTGGTAAATATTTTTTTTCTCAGTTGTTTGTTGGGCTATCTTATTGAAACTTGGGCAATGTATGATGGAAAGATGCTTTTTAATGTACACCAAAAATAAATGAAAGAAATCGGACCATAAATAATGGAGTTCACTTCTCAGCTATTAGCCCCCCCCTCCTTAGCGGTATATTTTCATATGTTTTTTATGATTGTATTCTCGTTTTTTTTTGTCTCATTTGATAGAATGGAAGATATATTACAGAAATAGATATGAATTTGATTGGTTTCTTGACAAAAAGTACCTTGAAATTGAGCTCAAAGTAGCAGAAATGTTCAATTCTTTGGCGATGTTCATGAGTAAACAAATGACATCACCGTCCAATACCTGTCTGACTGGCCACTCCAAATTCCAATACGCAGTCACAAATGGGTTGACATTATTTGTACAATTATTACAATAATGCAGTAGTCTGCATAACAGTAAATCTTCTATTTTTTGTGTGAATAAAAATTCCAAATGGTAAGCAAGAGTATTATTATAAGAATATGTACGTACTAATTGATAATAATAATACGTAATAGTAATAATACGTAATACGTATAATATAATAATAATACAGTGGACCCCTCTATTCGAACGGCTTGGCAATAGAACATTTCGTCATTAGAACAAGAAAATCGATATCGTCATGCGAACAAAATATCATGATTCGAACAAGTGCGTCAGTGACCTGTCCACCCAGGCGTGGAGAGCCAGTCCCGCATTGTTTACACTCGAGAGAACAATACCCTGCACGCTCATCCAGACATTTCACACTTAATTATAATTGTTTGGAGTTTGTTCATTAAGTGCGAGTCAGTGGTGGTAGAGGCAGTCTTAATGTAGAGTGCGAGGTGAGTAAACAAGATTAAATGAAGGTTCAGGAGTTTTGTAAACAAACCAGTTGTTGTTGCTGTTACCAGCCTGGACACGTATGATTTCTGTTCACTCCGTCAAGCCGACTGGAAGTGATCTAATGCAGTTAGCATTACAAACTCAGTTTTCTCTTATACTAACACGTCTGAAGGAGGAAAGAATGTGAATGTTTTCATAGCTAGACCAAGAATGCCCGCCACCACCGTCCTCCCCCGCCACCACATTCGTAATGACATACATATTTTATTCATTCTAGAGTGTATATCAGGTTTTTATGTTATTTATATTGTTTATTATGTCGGATTAATTTTTTTTTTTTTTCTTTCAACAAGTCGGCCGTCTCCCACCGAGGCAGGGTGACCCAAAAAGAAAATACTTTCATCATCATTCAACACTTTCACCACACTCATACATAATCACTGTCTTTGCAGAGGCACTCAGATACGACAGCTGAGAATAGTCCCTCCCAGCTGTCACTATCCCAGACCCCTCCTTTAAAGTGCAGGCAATGTACTTCCCATTTCCAGGACTCAAGTCCAACTAAATCAATTAACTGGTTTCCCTGAATCCCTTCACAAAATGTTACCCTGCTCACACTCCAACAGATCGTCATGTCCCAAAAACCATTCGTCTCCATTCATTCCTATCTAACACGCTCACACATGCTTGCTGGAAGTCCAAGCCCCTCGCCGACAAAACCTCCTTTACCCCCTCCCTCCAACCTTTTCTAGGACGACCCCTACCCCGCCTTCCTTCCCCTACAGATTTATACGCTCTCCAAGTCATATTACTTTGATCCATTCTCTCTAAATGACCAAACACCTCAACAACCCCTCTTCAGCCCTCTGACAAATACTTTTAGTAACTCCACACCTTCTCCTAATTTCCACATTTCAGATGAATTGTGATAGATAAATAAGCTGTTGAGTTGATAATAGCTTCATAGTGAAGTACTATTTTGTCATGCCTCCTGACAGCAGGAACAGATTAATTGTATTTCCATTATTTCTTATGGGAAATATTAAATCGCCTTTTGAACATTTCGTGTTAAGAACAAGCTCCTGGAACGGATTATGTTCGAATAGTGAGGGTCCACTGTACAGTGGTCCCTCGGTTTTTGCCGAAAATTCGTTCCAGAATGCTGCTCAAGTGCCATTACCGAACGAATTTACTTCCTTAAGAAATAATGTCACGTAGGTTAGTCTATTTCAGACCCCCAAAAATACACTTGCAACAGCACTTCGAAAATACACTTACATAAATGTTTGAGTTTGGAGATGCACGAAAACCGAGGGACCACTGTATAATAATACAGTGGACCCTCGGTTTTCGTTCACCTCCAAACTCGAACAATTATGTAAATGTATTTTTGTAAGAGCTTTTGTAAGTGTATTTTTGGGGTTCTGAAACGACTAATCTAATTTATATTTGTCCTTAGGGGAATAAATTCGTTCGGTAATGCCACTCAAACAGCATTCTGGTATGAATTTTCAACGAAAACCGAGGGTCCACTGTACGTATAATATATGTAATAATAATATAATACGTATAATAATAATAGTAGTATAATACGTAATACACTATAATAATAATTATAATAATATAATATGTACGTACTACGTACAGGTCTCCCTCCACATTCGCGAGGGTTAGGGGATCAAGATCCTCGTGAATGTTGAAAATTCGCGAATGTTTGGTGCACAAATATATTGTAGGGAAATATAATAATAGCATTTACTTAGCCTAACAATACTGCTTACTTAACCTATTGAACCATGAACAATCATAAAACACATGAAAACATCATAAAATACATACATGTATTGTATGTACATACATGTTCTTCCCACTCATATATTTGTCCAATCTCTTTTTAAAGCTACCCAAGGTCCTATCGAAGCTAAAACCTTGGAAAAATAAACACACAAGCAGTATATAATGTGATCCTTTATTGACAACGTTTCGCCCACGCAGTGGGCTTTATCGAGTCAGACAGATCTACCTGGAAAAAGAGTAACATGAGTATTTATAAGATTTAGTCAGGTGGAGAATGATGGGTCATGTGGAGAATGCTGCATGTGACAGTCTTCAATGTAGTGTGATAGTTTAAAACCTTGTGTGACTTAAAGGACCTGCAGTGTTCCATTCTTGAGTTCTATGTGGGATAGCAATGAAGAAGTTTCTTGGCAATAGGTTCAGCTATGTTGTAGAAGCCGTTGTTCTGGTTGAAGTTGTTGGATATGAAGATAAGTGATGATTTTAGGATTCTTCGGTATTGAGTGTTGTCTTCTCTGGCGATGAGTCTTGGGTTTCTGTAGTTGATTAAATGGTTGTGTAAATTTCGGTGTTGAACACAGGCATTTCTTGAGTCGTCATATCTGCCTGCGTACTGGTGTTCTGAAATGCGTGTTTGGAGGTCTGGATGTTTCGCCGACGTATAATTTGCTGCAGTCATTACAAGGAATTGTGTATACCCCTGCAGTGGATTGAAGCTTGTCCTGTCAAGAAATGCCTGTGTTCAACACTGAAATTTACACAACCATTTAATCAACTACAGAAACGCAAGACTCATCGCCAGAGAAGACAACACTCAATACCGAAGAATCCTGGAATCATCACTTATCTGTATATCCAACAACTTCAACCAGAACAACAGCTTCTACAACATAACTGAACCTATTGCCAAGAAACTTCTTCAACGCTATCCCACATAGAACTCAAGAATGGAACACTGCAGGTCCTTTAAGTCACACAAGGTTTTAAACTATCACACTACTTTGAAGACTGTCACATGCAGCATTCTCCACCTGACTTAAATCTTATAAATACTCATGTTACTCTTTTTCCAGGTAGATCTGTCTGTGACTCGATAAAGCCCACTGCGTGGGCGAAACATTGTCAATAAAGGATCACATTATACTGCTTATGTGTTTATTTTTCCACATAACATAAAGGAGGAACACTGCAGTAGGCGTGTTGGCCTAGACTCCCACCTTCATTCTGAAATTCAGAAAATATTGAAATTCGAAACACTGCTGGCCCCAAGGGTTTCAGATAAAGGGATGGGGGACTGTAGGCCCTTTTATGTGCATTGAATTTTTGTATAGATTTAGTCTGACACAGGGAATGTCAGAGATGCTTGTGTCTGGTGTTATGTCTATGGGTCTTGTCACAGCTGTCAAGATAGTTTTAGTTCAGGGTTAAAGTTAGTATTTATGGTTCTATAAATGTAGATTGCAGAGTAGTAAGTGTGGATGTTCTGAACAGTGAGTAAGTTTAGGTCTTTGAAGAGTGGGGGGGGGGTGCCTAGCGTTGGATTGCATGATAATTCTTACTGCGGTTTTTTGTTGGGTTATTATTGGCTTTAGGTGGGTAATTGCTGTTGATCCCCAAGCACAAATGGCATATGTGAGGTAGGGATAGATGAGTGAATAGTATAGTGTGAGTAGGGCTGATTGTGGTACATAGTAACGTATCTTAGAGAGTATCCCCACAGTTTTGGACACTTTTTTCACCTCATACATTCCCCTCTTTGCTTTCATGGATAAAGTTCTCTGTCTCCACAAGCTCCTCAGTGCACCACTCGCCTTTTTCCCCTCGTTAATTCTATGATTCACCTCATCCTTCATATACCCATCTGCTGACACATCCACTCCAAAATATCTGAACACATTCACCTCCTCCATACTCTCTCCCTCCAATCTGATATCCAATCATCCATTATCTAATTTTTTTTTGTTATCCTCATCACCTTACTCTTTCCTATATGTATTCACTTTTAATTTCCTTCTTTTACATACCCTACCAAACTCATCCACCAACCTCTGCAACTTCTCTTCAGAATCCCCCAAAAGCACAGTGTCATCAGCAAAGAGCAACTGTGACAACTCCCACTTTGTATTAGATTCTTTATCTTTTAACCCCACACCTCTTGCCAACACCCGAGCGAGCATTCACTTCTCTTACAACTCCACCTATAAATATATTAAACAACTACAGTGACATCACACATCCCTGTCTAAGGCCTACTTTTACTGGGAAATAATGTCCCTCTCACCTACATACTCTAACCTGAGCCTCCCTATCCTCGTAAAAACTTTTCACCGCTTTCAATAACCTACCTCCTATTCCATACATTTGCAACATCTGCCACATTGCCCCCCTATCCACCCTGTCATATACCTTTTCCAAATCCATAAATGCCACAAACACCTCTTCACCCTTATCTAAATATTGTTCACCTATATGTTTCACTGCAAACACTTGGTCTACACACCCCCTACCCTTCCTAAAGCCTCCTTGTTCATCCGCTGTCTTGCTCTCCGTCTTACTCCTAATTCTTTCAATAATAACTCTACCATACACTTTATCAGGTATACTCAACAGACTTATTCCCCTATAATTTTTACACTCTTTTGTCCACTTTGCCTTTATACAGAGGAACTATGCATGCTCTCTGCCAATCCCTAGGTACCTTATCCTCTTCCATACATTTATTAAATAAAAACAGTAACCACTCTAAAACTATATCCCTCACCTGCCTTCTATAGTACTCTACATAATTTACAGTAATTTTCCTCCATGATCAGTAGTGGGTATTCAGAATAACTTTTATTCTGAGTCAGAGGAACTGTAAAACTACACTGCCATCTACACTAAACTTAAGAGCATAATCTGTAAGTTTGTCCTTGCTTCTACAAGTATCAGACACCTAACATCATATTGCTTGCATAACTGTGCCACTGAGACACCAGACTCTCTACTACTTGCTGTAAAATCCATTGTTAATTGCACTTTACTTAACATGTTAATAAAGTCACACAGAATGTTCTGAATCTAGGGAAGATTAGAGACTTAATGACTAGTGCATGTATGAGTAAGCACAGACAAACTATCGTTGCCGGCCTACAGCTTGGGGAACACTGAGAACGACAGGTCCTGGATGTGGTCATTCTGACCTGTACTGGAGTCATCGGGCTTCATCTTGTACTTCAGAAGACAACTGGGCGCTATTACTGATCAAAATCCAGAATTATGGAATTTCGTCCATTTTGTTCAATAATTCTAATGTTTGGCCAATTTTTTTTTCCATTATTGCCAAAATCTGTTAATGAGAGCTTTTATTGTAGTTTCTTTGGTATGCATTTTGTTATGTTATCTCTCTATTCTAGTTTGTTGCTCCTGTGCATGTCCTCAATGCCACTTAGTAATGCGTGTTCAGACATCCACCACCTATGATAGGTTATTATATCTTCATGAGTTTTATATGAAGAAGCTTAGTAATATAGAAGAGCACCAGAGTAAGAATGAACACTTAGGCAAAATATAATTCAGCCCAGAAATTAATAATGTTTTCATTATCATCTGTTAATAATATTTAATGTGTAATTTTTATGCTTGAATTTTATTACTTTCAGATTGATCAGCTTCTGCACCGCCAATCTGCCGTAGAAGAACAACTTCGTACAGCAAAGAAACTTGTCTTCTTTACACTTATTGTAATGATTGTAATTCTTATTTTCATAGTTACTGCAACCAGCAACATGGCTTCCAGCCTCCTTATGCATTCTGCAGCCATGCATAGCACTGGCACAATACAAGGTCAAACCACGCAAGATGAAGAGGAAAATCATGTTGATCTATAGCATCTTCCTGGTAGGTATCCAGTAACAGAAATTTGTGTAACCTTTAATGACATTGGATATTATTTTCAATGTGTGATGTAAACTTTGGCAACAACTTCACTTCTTGTATGATAGTTCATGTGAACTTGGCTACTAAATTCTAAGATAGAAAAATCCCTCACTTGCTACCATGCATGTTGGCTATATCACTTATTTGTATGAAGCTTATTACTATACATCTGTGATTGTGTTATTAAGTCTTTGTAAATGTCAGTAAATAATGGACAAGTAAAGATAAATATGTTATAATATTGGTGTTATATATAGGACATATGTTATTTTATTTAAAATTTAAGTGACTGATTAGCATGCACAGAGGATTGACTACAATATTAATAATTTTATAAAGTTTTGTTTGTAGGTTTTTCATAAATTAACATTAATGATTAATCATAGGTTTCTCAGGTAGTAATATTTTCACCAAATGCTGTAGTATTGGTTCATTGGCTTAAAAATATTTGCTGAGGAATATATCTTGAAATAATCAAGACATTGGTTATTTGTATAACTAGTCATGTTCTGCCATTTGTCATTCCCCTCTATTATTGAGTAAACCGAAAGACACCAGTACCTCATTAGTCATTTGAATCCATATTGATATATTAATATATTTTTGTGTCACTATTATTTTTGTAAGGCTCCATTAACTTTATACTTTTGACCTATTTACCATTTTACTGCACATCATGCTTTAATCTGAATACTGTTCCAATCACTCTGGATATGTTTTTAACTTGCATTAACTAGGATAAATTTTCTTGATTTCTGCTGCATCATTTGGAAGTTTGTAAATGCCATGCATGTAACAGTTACCACAAGATGGGACATTCACTCCCACATCTTTCTTAGTTATCCATTATTTCGGTAATACTTCACATATGTGTCAAGAAACATGTATGCAGAGAATCTAGTTTACACCAAACTTTGCTACGTAAGGTTTCTTGAGTGTACAGAAAAGCATATTAACAAGTGTCCCTCGCTTTGTGATAGTGTTCCAGATAGGAGGCCCCATTTGACATGTAAACATGGGAATACATCCAAAGGCCTATAATATACTGGTCCCCTTGGATTTATTTTTATGTTCTTCCTTCTCATAAGAGTGTGTGATATAGAAGCATTAAATGTTTCGAATTCTTTCAGGAGGCCACTGGGGTGATGACCCCTGGAACCAATAGCTAAAAAAGATAATGTTGATTGCCCTATTTATTGGAGAGTACAGCATCTTCATTTCTGATGCATTATCGAATGCCCTGACGTACGTACTTTGCCTATCGAGACATTCCTTGATTGCCTAACCAACACAAGTGTACTTCAAGTTTAACCCTATCCTTTTAGTCAAGGTTCTTTCCTCAACATCACCTCTCTTCCTTCCTTCTCCAATATCCAATAGCGATATCTATAATGTAAGGTCCAATAGCTAATAGCTGCTGGACTTTACACATGAACTCTCGAGTGTTATACTAGATTCCTGGGTGTGGTCTTGTAGGAAAGAGAGGGAGGGAAGAGAAAGCAGTAAGGGGCAAATAAACTTAAAAGATGAATAAGAAGTGCAACATTTGGTACCTTTATTGCTGAGATATTTTGCCAGTGAAACAGGGTGCTTCAGTCAAATACAGAGGAGATTAATATTTTGAAGATTGTTGAAGCAGAGATTTTAAGATGTCCAGTCCCTCAGCCTTGGTTGAAGTGCAGAAGTCATCTTCACATATTCTGTGCCTCAGCCTAGATGGAAGGTGTTCAGTTCTATAGTTTGGTCAATGTATTAGTCACATCTGTAGTTGACTAAAGAACCTTGCTGTATAGACAAAACATCTCTGCAATATACAACCTCTCCTCACTTAGCTACATATTAGTTTACTGACGTTTCAGACTTACAATGGGCCCCCTGACCAGTATGCCTACTTAAATAATGTGTATTAGAGTTGATTTCCTCTATTCTGTTTATTACAATATTCAGTACACTACTGTATAAACATTTAAAAATATGTATACCAGAAATGTTATAAATGTTGCAAAGGTGACATTAAAACAATATCAAAATGGTTGACACAAACCCACTACCATTATAGTATGCTCCTCACTTAGCGATGAATTTATTTACCAACGTGGTCTTAGTGAGGAGAGGCTGTACTTAAATATATGATGCATGTCTTATTCATCTACTTGTTGATATTACGTATATGCCATTTACATAATGATAGATTTAAAAAACAGTTCTAGTTAAAATATAGCAAGCATCTGGTTCACAAGAAATTGGCTGTGTAAGGACAGGTAATGTACTTTTACTTCATGAGCTAATAGGATGTTTTTGAAGCTGTAATGGGTCTTCATGCATGTGTGTGCATGTGTTCTTGCACATGTGTGTGCATGTGTGCTTGCACATGTGTGCATGTGTGATTGCACATGTGTGTGCATGTGTGCTTGCACATGTGTGTGCATGTGTGCTTGCACATGTGTGTACATGTGTGCTTGCACATGTGTGTGCATGTGTGCTTGCACATGTGTGCATGTGTGCTTGCACATGTGTGTGCATGTGTGCTTGCACATGTGTGTGCATGTGTGCTTGCACATGTGTGTGCATGTGTGCTGGCACGTGTGTGTGCATGTGTGCTTGCACGTGTGTGTGCACGTGTGCTTGCACGTGTGTGTGCACGTGTGCTTGCACGTGTGTGTGCACGTGTGCTTGCACGTGTGTGTGCACGTGTGCTTGCACGTGTGTGCACGTGTGCTTGCACGTGTGTGTGCACGTGTGCTTGCACGTGTGTGTGCACGTGTGCTTGCACGTGTGTGTGCACGTGTGCTTGCACGTGTGTGTGCACGTGTGCTTGCACGTGTGTGTGCACGTGTGCTTGCACGTGTGTGTGCACGTGTGCTTGCACGTGTGTGTGCAGTGTGCTTGCACGTGTGTGTGCACGTGTGCTTGCACGTGTGTGCACGTGTGCTTGCACGTGTGTGTGCACGTGTGCTTGCGTGTGTGCATTGTGCTTGCTGTGTGTGCATGTGTGCTTGCACGTGTGTGTGCACGTGTGTTGCAGTGTGTGTGCATGTGTGCTTGCACGTGTGTGTGCATGTGTGCTTGCACGTGTGTGTGCATGTGTGCTTGCACGTGTGTGTGCATGTGTGCTTGCACGTGTGTGTGCATGTGTGCTTGCACGTGTGTGCATGTGTGCTTGCACGTGTGTGTGCATGTGTGCTTGCACGTGTGTGTGCATGTGTGCTTGCACGTGTGTGTGCATGTGTGCTTGCACGTGTGTGCTGTGTGCATGTGTGTGCAGTGTGCTTGCACGTGTGTGTGCATGTGCTTGCACGTGTGTGTGCATGTGTGCTTGCACGTGTGTGTGCATGTGTGCTTGCACGTGTGTGTGCATGTGTGCTTGCACGTGTGTGTGCATGTGTGCTTGCACGTGTGTGTGCATGTGTGCTTGCACGTGTGTGTGCATGTGTGCTTGCACGTGTGTGCATGTGTGCTTGCACGTGTGTGTGCATGTGTGCTTGCACGTGTGTGTGCATGTGTGCTTGCACGTGTGTGTGCATGTGTGCTTGCACGTGTGTGTGCATGCTCTGAAAGCACACACCTAAACTAATGTTGTCTTGCATGGAATTTACATACCATGAAATGAATTACTGGTAGAAATCAGCTATTCGCATTCTTGTATAAGCAAGTTTACGTGCAATAAACACTCAAAAAGCTGGTGATTAATGTTAGTGCTAACTGAGATTTGTAAGTTTAGCCCTTTATTTGTGAACACAGTGTAGTATAAGTAATAATAATACGTATGAGGAATTACTCTCTACACTGCCCAGCAGAGAAGGGAAAAGGGGGAAATAAAAGTTGTTGGATGGATTTTTAATATATAGTATGAAGTGGGAGGAAGTACAAAATAAACCCAGTGAAAAGCGGGGGTGCAGTGGGCACAGTAAGGGAACACTGTGTCAAAGTCTGTATTCCCAGGCTATTGAACATCTTATCACAAGATATCTGAAGCACTGCTTGGGCAAGTGTAGAAGTTTTAAAGATGAAATTGGACAAGGATCTTCAGGTGCCAAATCAACCAGACTGTGATACATATGTGGGTCAGTAGACCACCAGCAGCAACAGCCTGGTTGACCAGGCAAGCACCAGACAAGCCTGGCCTAAGGCTTGTCCAGGAGTAAGGAAACTCTCAGAACTCATCAAAGGTATATCAGAGGTAAAAGTAAGCCATATGTAATGGGTTCAATATGCACATCCTGGTAGTGATACTATATGTGTACAGGTCTGGTCACAGGTAGTGCAGTGTGGAAAAACTTTAGCTCTGCTCTTAAACTTTTGAATGGCTCTTGCTTTTAAATGTCTAATTCTGGTTTGAGTTGGTTTCTTAGTGATTACTAATTTGTTCTAATTGATGGCATGAGAATGTTAATCCAGTTGCAAACATTAGTTTTTGTTGGTTTTCCCATCATGTATTGAAGCAAAGCAGCAGCAGTTGTTGTTAACCTGTAACTAGTGTACATCATATAGGGTGTTTCAGAAAGATAAACCCAATTTCGAAGCACTATATTTCACGATCAGATCAATCTTTTTGAAACGCCTTGTGTATACACGAGATCAAATTGTGCACAACATACTAGTTTGCATGATTTTTGTGCCTTCAAATATGCCACCTGCTGCCATTTTAGATTTTGGCTCAACTGTTTGGGTCACCTACTACTACTTTATGCTGGGGTAAAAAATATAGGTCTAGCAGGTCCACACAGTGCATCATGGGGTAACACTGCCTCAGTAGTGCCTGTAAACCACGAGCTGTCCTGTCTTGCTACAATCAGCTGCCCTGTCTTGCTACAACCAGCTATCTTGTTTTGCTACAACCAGCTGCCCTGTCTTGCTACAACCAGCTGCCCTGTCTTGCTACAGCCAGCTGCCCCGTCTTGCTACAATCAGCTGCCCTGTGTTGCTACAACCAGCAATCTTGTCTTGCTACAACCAGCTGCCCTGTCTTTCTACAATCAGCTGCCTTATCTTACTACAACCAGCTGCCCTGTCTGCAAATAGTGTGGAACTGGCAGGAAGATGTCTTATTTTTTCCAGATTACAATTTCAGTGATATTAGCAGTGAAATTTAACCAGAAAAGCACTTACGTAATGTATTTAACTTTGAATAATCCTATGGAGTATAGGAAAAATAGAAATGAGGAAAAATTGCAATTGAGGCTATAGCATGCCATGGTTCTCTACATGTTGAAAGTATTACAGCTTCTGAAACTTGCCTACTTTCCTAAGACAGTAGTTTACGTAGTGTTAGATAAAATATTGAAAAATGATCATTATTTGATATAAATAAATTTGGAAACATAAATGCTGCTATGTGCATTTATGCTGATAATGCTTATCAATTTTTTTTTTATTTAGAAAATAGGCCTTTTTGTTTTAATCTACATTTTTCCCCACACATAAGAATTTCTGAGTATGCCACAGTTTTAGGATTAAGGATCTAAATCTACCTAGATGTGTAGCTGTTGTCATTGGAAGATCAGAGGTAATAGAAAACAAATTTTTTTTTTCCAAGATTGTATCTACAGACTTGGTGCTTGAACAGGGTAACATTTATAAAGGGATTCAGGGAAACCAGTTAGCAAGACTTGAATACTGGAGGTGAGAATACAGTGCCTGAACTCTGAAGCAGGGGTGGGGACATTTGCAGTTTGGAGGGGCATCTTAACTGTAGTATCAGGATGTCTCTGGCAAGACAGTGATAGTGTGAGTGATGGTGAAAATGTTTCTTCTTTTTTTACGGGTTACGCTGCCTTGGTGGGAGATGGCTAGTATGTTAAAAAAAAAAAATCAACAAATTGGCCGTCTCCCACCGAGGCAGGGTGACCTAAAAAGAAAAACAAAAGTTGAAAAATGGAAGTAATAATAGTAATAATAAAGCACCTTGTGCATTAAAATTTTTAAATGCCTGTAGTCAAACAGACACCACCTGATATAACTTGTGAAAGTATTGTAATCCTCTCCTTTTACTTCCCTCCCCATTCCCCAGTTTAATAAGGCAAGTGTGTATTGTATAAATAAAGTTTATGCAGCTAGCCCTCCACTTTTGCGAGCTTCAAACATTCGCAAATGCCCGGCTGCCCAATCATATGCAATATTTTACGATGTTTTCACGTGTTTTGTGATTGTTTGTGGTTCAGTAGGTTAACCCCTTTCAGGGTCGAGACCTCGATTCTTAACTCTTTCTCAGGGTCGAGAAATTTAAAAAAAAACAAAAATTCTTATGAAACAAGTTTTTTTTTTTTCTAAATCTAATAGGCTAAAAAAAAAAAATTTGCGATCAATAGTTACCAAGATATAGAGGCTTGAAGTTGACAGAAAGTGAACCACTTACGGCAACATCGCCGACTGCCAGTCACCCGGTAAGAGTTTTTTTTTTTTTTTTTTTTTTTTAACTTTTTTTTTTTTTAACTTTTTTTTTTTAACTTTTTTTTTCAAGTAACTTTTATGTCCTGTGAGACCAATATAAGCCATATTTTGTATATATACACTCCTTGTATACTACACAATAACTGCTGGCTGGGTGGCTGAACTGCTGACCAGCTGCCTGGCTGAACAGCTGGCTGGCTGGCTTGCTAGCTGGCTGGCTGGCTGGCTTGCTAGCTGGCTGGCTGGCTGGCTTGCTAGCTGGCTGGCTGGCTGGCTGCCTGACCAGCTAGCCGGCTTGCTGACTGACTGACTGGCTGGCTGGTTGTGTGTCTCACAGGAAACACAAATGCAATTATACATAGTGTAAATTACCTAGGATACACGGGAGAATATAATAATAATAATAATTGTAATAATAATTGAAGCATGGTGTAAGATTTGTGTGTCAGTCTTATCAGTAAACTAATTAGTGATGACATTTGATGAGGATACACTGCCTTCGCTTTATTTGTTTTCACTGTTTTATCTGTCTCTCTCTGTCTATCTGTTTGTCTCTGTCTCTCTCTGTCTCAGAGAGAGTCACTGCTTCACATCTGAGTCCTGATATATATTATTTGCCAGTCTGGATTTTTTGGGATATCCTAGGTAATTTACACTATGTATAATTGTATTTATGTGTACCTGTGTGAGACAGACAGCCAGCCAGTCACAGCCAGCCAGTCACTGCCAGCCAGCCTGCCAGCCCCAGCCAGTCACAGCCAGCCAGCCCCAGCCAGCCAATGTTGTTTACACAAACCCCACTGCCATCCCCACCCTTCCCACTGCCTTATCCCCCCCACTGCCTTACCCACCACTCACATTGCGGGAGTGAGGTATTCCTTACCGAATGGCTTGGTGACAAAGGCGCACACTGAATTACCACTCCCACAATGCAATGCGGGTGCATAGATTTTTTCCCTACTGTGCACACTTACCACATAGACCCATTCTATCACATGCAGGCCTACCAGCTCTCTCTCCCCCTCGATTTGAAGCCACTAGAATTTATGCATACTAGTACGTTAAACGCTCTGGTGCGTAAGACGTACTAGTACGTCAAAAACCCTGAAAGGGTTAAGGAAGCAGTATAGTTAGGCTAAGTAAATGCTATTATTATATTTCCCTACAATATATTTGCTACAATATATTTTTCTCAGCTGTTGTATCTGAGCTCCTCTGCAAAGACAGTGATTATGTATGAGTGTGGTGAAAGTGTTGAATGATGAAAGTATTTTCTTTTTGGGGATTTTCTTTCTTTTTGGGTCACCCTGCCTCGGTGGGAGACGGTCGACTTGTTGAAAAAAAAAAAAAATATTTGCGCATCAAAACATTCATGAACGCTACAACACAGTATTATTATATTTCCCTACATCATATTTGCGCACCAAACATTCATGAATTTTCAAGATTCGCGAGGTTCTTGATCCCCTAACCCTCACGAATGTGGAGGGCTCCTGTATATTAAAACATTGAGTGTACATCAGATTCTCTAACTTGTTGCTATTTGTCCTCCAATTAGGGTAGCCAGATATATATGCATTGTCAAATATCTGCATGATTTTTATTTTTAGTTAACCTTTCATGATTCAGTAGAGTTCCAATTAGTGTTTGGGTTGTTTCTCAAAATTCGTGCATTAACACAAATAGCATTAACTGGACTGAAGAGCCTATGGGAAAATTTAAGGTTATGTCATTCAAAAGAACCCAAACAGAATTTTTGAAAATAAGATTAGGGTTAGGATTATTTATTTCTTTACAAAATATACAAAAATCAAAGCCCAGAGGATGCAAAAAAACATAACAGACCTGGAGGGCTGTGAGGCCCTTCCCATTTCTCAGGAAAATTGCCAAAATTTAATTTTTCCACTATGAGGCCTATTTAAAGGCCTTTCTGGTCTGAAACCCACCAAGATCATCTTTCAAGAAACTAAAAAAAAAATAAAACTAGAAAACTACACAGTCGTTATTTTATCCCAAACATGAGAATTAGAAGTTTGTTGTTCCCATATTGCAATACATGGGACAGGATTTTTTTTTCTTTTTAAGCTGCACACACCCACTGCAGATACATTCTCTTGTCTCTAGGAGAAAATTTACTGATCACACCAGATTTAAGGGCACTATGATTGTGAAAAATTATTATTATAAGGCAACTCACCTGCAGAAGTTTTACAGTACATCACCTGAATTATTACCTGCAATAATTGCATGTTTCGGATTTAGACCACTTTTTTGGGCGAAATTTTGCTCCGGATTTTGTACCTCCACCCAGAAATCATCTGTATCAGATGCGTCCCCCACCCGGGATGCTGCCACTCGTGCCTACATGTCTCAGTCTGGCTCTGTCACTGGTTGAGTGAGCATTACTTTACACGTTCATCAGAAACATTTTGTAATAATTCATTGTTTTTTGTGCTTGTTTATCGAGTGTGACTGTGAAATAAGCCACCATGGACCCAAAGAAAGTTCCTAGTGCCAGCCCTTTGGTAAAGAAGGTGAGAAACACTTGATGTGTAGATCAAGTGTTTACAGTGAAGCATATATGTGAACAGTATTTAGATAAAGGTAAAGAAGTTTTCATTGCATTTACTTCTTTTACAACCCCATCTATAAATATATTAAACAACCATGGTTACATTACACATCCCTGTCTAAGACCTACTTTTACCGGGAAGTAATCTCCCTCTCTCCTACACACCCTAACCTGAGCCTCACTATCCTCATAAAAAAAAACTTTACAGCCTTCAGTAACTTGCTACCTATCCATACACTTGCAACATTTGCCACATTGCTCCCCTATCCACTCTATCATATGCCTTTTCTAAATCCATAAATGCAATGAAAACTTCTCTACCTTTATCTAAATACTGTTCACATATATGCTTCACTGTAAACACTTGATCTACACATCCCCTACCCACTCTAAAGCCTCCTTGCTCATCTGCAATCCTACTCTCTGTCTTACCTCTAATTCTTTCAATAATAACCCTGCCATACACTTTACCTGGTATACTCAGTAAACTTTTTTTTTTTTTTTTTCAACAAGTCTGCCATCTCCCACCGAGGCAGGGTGACCCAAAAAGAAAGAAAATCCCCAAAAAGAAAATACTTTCATCATCATTCAACACTTTCACCACACTCATACATAATCACTGTCTTTGCAGAGGAGCTCAGATACGACAGCTGAGAAAAGTCCCTCCCAGCTGTCACTATCTCAGACCCCTCCTTTAAAGTGCAGGCATTGTACTTCCCATTTCCAGGACTCAAGTCCAACTAAATCAATTAACTAGTTTCCCTGAATCCCTTCACATAATGTTACCCTGCTCACACTCCAACAGATCGTCATGTCCCAAAAACCATTCGTCTCCATTCACTCCTATCTAACACGCTCACACATGCTTGCTGTAAGTCCAAGCCCCTCGCCCACAAAACCTCCTTTACCCCTTCCCTCCAACCTTTTCTAGGACGACCCCTACCCCGCCTTCCTTCACCTACAGATTTATACGCTCTCCAAGTCATTCTACT
This sequence comes from Cherax destructor, assembly GCA_009830355.1. Classification (NCBI taxonomy): domain Eukaryota; kingdom Metazoa; phylum Arthropoda; class Malacostraca; order Decapoda; family Parastacidae; genus Cherax; species Cherax destructor. The sequence continues at coordinate 24,752 of WNWK01015791.1, read as the reverse complement.
TTGATCCATTCTCTCTAAATGACCAAACCACCTCAACAACCCCTCTTCAGCCCTCTGACAAATACTTTTAGTAACTCCACACCTTCTCCTAATTTCCACATTCGAATTTTCTGCATAATATTTACACCACACATTGCCCTTAGACAGGACATCTCCACTGCCTCCAGCCTCCTCCTCGCTGCAGCATTTGCAACCCATGCTTCACACCCATATAAGAGTGTTGGTACCACTATACTTTCGTACATTCCTTTCTTTGCCTCCATGGATAACGTTTTTGTCTCCACAGATACCTCAATGCACCACTCACCTTTTTCCTTCATCAATTCTATGGTTAACCTCATCCTTCATAAACCCATCCGCTGACACGTCAACTCCCAAATATCTGAAAACATTTACTTCTTCCATAATCCCTCTCTCCAATGTGATATCCAATTTTTCTTTATTTAAATCGTTTGATACCCTCATCACCTTACTCTTATCTATGTTCACTTTTAACTTTCTACCTTACACACACTCCCAAACTCGTCCACTAACCTGTGCAACTTTTCTTTAGAATCTCCCATAAGCACAGTATCATCAGCAAAAAGTAACTGTGTCAACTCCCATTTTCCATTTAATTCTCCATAATTTAATCCCACCCCTCTCCCCAACACCCTAGCATTTACTTCTTTTACAACCCCATCTATAAATATATTAAACAACCATGGTGACATTACACATCCCTGTCTAAGACCTACTTTTACCGGGAAGTAATCTCCCTCTCTCCTACACACCCTAACCTGAGCCTCACTATCCTCATAAAAACTCTTACAGCCTTCAGTAACTTACTACCTATTCCATACACTTGCAACATTTGCCACATTGCTCCCCTATCCACTCTATCATATGCCTTTTCTAAATCCATAAATGCAATAAAAACTTGTCTACCTTTATCTAAATACTGTTCACATATATGCTTCACTGTAAACACTTGATCTACACATCCCCTACCCACTCTAAAGCCTCCTTGCTCATCTGCAATCCTACTCTCTGTCTTACCTCTAATTCTTTCAATAATAACCCTGCCATACACTTTACCTGGTATACTCAGTAAACTTATTCCCCTATAATTTTTACACTCTCTTTTATCCCCCTTCCCTTTATATAAAGGAACTATACATGCTCTCTGCCAATCCCTAGGTACCTTCCCCTCTTTCATACATTTATTAAACAAAAATACCAACCACTCCAGCACTATATCCCCCCCTGCTTTTAACATTTCTGTCATGATTCCGTCAATTCCAGCTGCTTTACCCCCTTTCTTTCTACGTAATGCCTCACGCACCTGTCCCACACTCACATCCTGCTCTTCTTCACTCCTAAACGATGTTGTACCTCCCTGGCCAGTACATGAAATTACCGCCTCCCTCTTTTCATCGACATTTAAAAGTTCCTCAAAATATTCCCGCCATCTACCCAATACCTCCAGCTCCCCATCTACTAACTCCCCTACTCTGTTTTTAACTGACAAATCCATTCGTTCCCTAGGCTTTCTTACCTTGTTTATCTCACTCCAAAATTTTTTCTTGTTTTCAGCAAAATTTCTTGACAGAGCCTCTCCCATTCTTTCATCCGCTCTTCTTTTGCACTCTCTCACCACTCTCTTCACCTTTCTTTTACTCTCCATATACTCTGCTCTTCTATTAACACTTCTGTTTTGTAAAAACCTCTCATAAGCTACCTTTTTCTCTTTTATCACACCCTTTACTTCTTCATTCCACCACTCACTCCTCTTTCCTCCTGCACCCACCCTCCTATAGCCACAAACTTCTGCCATACATTCTAATACTGCATTTTTAAGACTATCCCAACTCTCTTCAACCCCCCCACTACTCCTACTTGCACTAGCCCACCTTTCTGCCAATATTTGCTTATATCTCACCCTAACTTCCTCCTCCCTCAGTAAACTTATTACCCTATAATTTTTAAAATCTTTTATTCCCCTTCCCTTTATATAAAGGAACTATACATGCTCTCTGCCAATCCGTAGGTACCTTCCCCTCTTTCATACATTTATTAAACAAAAATACCAACCACTCCAGCACTATATCCCCCCTGCTTTTAACATTTCTGTCATGATCCCGTCAGTTCCAGCTGCTTTACCCCCTTTCATTCTACGTAATAATAATAATAATAATATCTTTATTTACTACAAGTACATGTACATGATATACAGGCCTAGCTGACATCAGTGACATACTACTATATAGAAAGTCCCATGTTATGCTGAGCATTTCGGGCAGATTAGGTCAGTGTCCTAGGATGCGACTCACACCAGTCGACTAACACCCAGGTACCCATTTTACTGATGGGGAACATTGACAACAGGTGTAAAGAAACACGCCCAATGTTTCTGCCCTGGCTGGGAATCGAACCCAGGCCCTCGCCGTGTGAAGCGAGAGCTTTAGCCACCAGACCACCACGCACCTCCCCCACACTCACATCCTGCTCTTCTTCACTCCTAAACGATGTTGTACCTCCCTGGCCAGTACATGAAATTACCGCCTCCCTTTTTTCATCGACATTTAAAAGTTCCTCAAAATATTCCCGCCATATACCCAATACCTCCAGCTCCCTATCTACTAACTCCCCTACTCTGTTTTTAACTGACAAATCCATTTGTTCCCTAGGCTTTCTTACCTTGTTTATCTCACTCCAAAAATTTTTCTTGTTTTCAGCAAAATTTCTTGACAGAGCCTCTCCCATATACATTTCTAATAATTTTATTCCACGAAAAATTATGGAAAATATATTTCAACCATGACTGTGTACTCTAAAAAAAAATTTTCAACTGACTGTCTCCCATTGAGATAGGTGACCCCCCAAAAGAAAGAGGAAAAACATTCACCATCATTCATTCAATCACTGTCTTGCCAGAAGCATGGTGATGTCACAGTTCAGATTGCCCTTTCAGATGAGACTGTTGACTTATATTACTGGTAACTTTTTCTATGACATTGTGTCAAAAGGTTAATAATGTCAATAAGAATATAGATGGGTAAGCTTGTGAGGATTTATTGTTTAGAGTGCAGCTCTTACGAAATTCATAAAACGCAAAGAAATGGTATAAAATACTGACACGATGGAAATAAAAAGGCAGTGTAGTGAGATCGTGTGTTAATGTTTCACTCGTACAGTGGCCTATTTCATGTCATGGTCTCATTAAAGGATCATATTACACTGCATTTGTCTTGTTTGTAAATTGACAAAGGGTGTCACCAGTAAGTGCAGCTTATGCACCATTGTTACCTATAAAAGTTTTACAATATGAGCTTGACCACAGCATTTACTGTTACATAAAGCATAGAGTATTTAATATATAAAGGAGTAGAATTACTAAAGTGGGTTTGGTTTCGGTTGTGCAGAGGGCAAGTATCCTGTGTTACAATAGTGTCCAAACATGGAGCACATCATTTATCATTGTAAAACAATTTTATTTTTTGTTTTATTTCTCTTTTAAAGTTTTCCAGAAACTAATGAATTAACACCTTAACTGTCCAAACGTAGATTTACGTTCTTACCGCTAGCGCTCCAAACATAGATCTACGTTTTATTTTTCCTGCCTCCAAATTTGCCACGGTTGGCCTGAGATGCCTGGTCAGCATAGAATGGGTCTTAACACTCGGTGTGCGATGTATTAAAAAAATCTGGGACCACTTAGTACCTTGTGGGAGCACCAGTTCAATTGAGTGCCAGCTAGAGCAAACAGCGTGGCAAACACCAAGGATTAACACCCCTTTTAAGTGGAAAGTGATGTTAACCCCGAGTTTAGTGGCTTTGAGGTGGATGTGGCCACAAATTTACCTTGAGAGGGTTTCGGGGGCCAACGCCCCCGTGGCTCGGTCTGAGACCAGGCCTCATGGTGGATCAGGGTCTGATCAACAAGGCTGTTACTGCTGTCCGCATGCAGACTGATGTACGAACCACAGCCTGGTTGGTCAGGTACCGACTTTAGGTGCCTGTCCAGTGCCTTCTTGAAGACAGCCAGGGGTCTATTGTAAACAAACCAATTGTTTTTGTTGTTGTTAGCAGTCTGGACACGAATGGTTTTTGTTCACTCGTCAAGCCGACTGGAAAAACATCTCATATTTATGTTAATTTATATGTTTACAGTATATGTTATGTAGCATGTTTATTATATAATTTTGAAAAAATATCATAGTTGGATTAAGCAAAATGTCTATATTAACGTTTTATATGCCTCAGAGTGATTATTATTGTGTTATTATCATTATTAATATGGCATCTTCAAGACTAATAACACACTCTTAGTGATTTTAATGTTTTCCTGCACGCCAGCACAGGCGCAAATTGTGGAGTTTAATGCAGTTAAGTTCAGTGACAAAGTGTAGCATTAAGACTGTAGCAATTAAGCGATTAAGCGATAGAAAAAGGATGAAACGAAATAAACTCCTGACAGCCTATCTTCTGCAAGGCATGTAAATGGTGTACGTACACCAGTTCATTTGTACATTATGGTTTTCTTATGAAAGAAGTGCTCTAATGCAGTTAGCATTACAAACTCTGTTTTCTCTTATACTAACACGTCTGAAGGAGGAAAGAATGGGAAGACGTTTTCATAGCTGGAGCAAGAATGCCCGCCACCACATACGTAACGACGTACATATTTTATTCATTCTAGAGTGTATATCAGGTTTTTGTTATTTATATTGTTTATTATGTCATATTAGATGAATTGTGATAGATAAATAAGCTGTAGAGTTGATAATAGCATCATATTGAAGTACTATTTTGTCATGCCTCCTGACAGCAGGAACGGATTAATTGGATTTTCATTGTTTCTTATGGGAAATATTGCTTCGACTTTAAAACGTTTCAACTTTAGGACTAGTTCCTGGAACGGATTAAGTTCGAAACTCAAGGTACCAATGTACACCATTTTTAAAATCAGAAATCCACCGACTTGTGTAGGTCCCCTGAACCAAGTAATTGACCGTCCACCAGGATGTAACCCATAATACAGTGGATTCTTGGTTTTGTTTGCCCTGGGTTTTGCCAAATTTGGTTTTAGACTACTTTTTTCATCAAAATATTGTCCCAGTTTTCGTTCGTCACCTTGGTTTTCATCCGCCGTACCGAACATGCCCGCCTGCCTGCGCCCACACAAAACATCCCACACACGCATTCTGAGTCAGTCTGGTTTTGTTGGTGATAGAGGGTGGTAGTGATGGTGGTAGAGGGTGATAGTGATGGTGGTAGTGATGGTGGTAGCGATGGTGGTAGCGATGGTGGTAGAGGGTGGTAGTGATTGTGGTAGAGGGTGGTAGTGATTGTGGTAGAGGGTGGTAGTGATTGTGGTAGAGGGTGGTAGTGATTGTGGTAGAGGGTGGTAGAGATAACCTCTCCTCCCACTCCCCTCCTCGCCATCTTCCATACGCCAACAAGAGTCTTCAATAAAGGTAAAAATGATTTAAATGTTCATTTATCAATTAAAATTAGTGCTTTATATTTATTTCTCATTGTTTACTGTATGTAAAACTATAGTTATTCTCAATAAAATGCATTTTTTGTTAATATTTTTGGGTGTCTGGAACGGATAAATTCAAATTCTTTATTTCTGATAATATTACAAAGTGGGGTTTACATAATTTATGGTATTAGTTCATATTATAAAAGACTCTTCTCAAAAGTCACCTACTCACCCTATACTAAATACTCATACTGTAACAAACTTCCAAACCCAATATTATTTTACTTAAGAAGATCTCATTTTGATATGTTCATCCTCCTTAACACTTGTTGCAATCTCATATCATCATATTGTCATTTAAAATCTTATAGTATCATCATTTTCTTAATTTGAAATAAAATATATACCTAGATGAAACTCTAAAAACTATTTCTAGTATTGTTATTATACTAGTATAGCATCAACATACTGTAATTTGAAATAAATTCTACAACTAGATTAAACTCAACCAATTTCTCTTGTATTGTCTTTAAATAGTATGTATAACCATTTAATAATTTAAATAATATAGAACTAGAATAAACTCAATCAATTTCTTTAGCATTAAGTACTTAGTGAATAAGTCTCTAGAATAAACTGCCCCTAATGCCATGGCATGCCAGTGGCTCTCCTTGCATTACAGTTTTATATTTGTATTATATTTGTAACTACCAATAACATTGTACACTTGTAACATGCATTGAAATAAAAATTATTATTATTATTATTATTATTATTACTTATTACAAGAAAGCCACTAGTATGCCTAGGCATTTCAGGCAGACTTATACTAGATCTTACTCTATATTGACACAATAATTATACTGGTATTAAGGTTAGGTAATTGCAGTGATTAATTAGATTTAGAAAATTGAGGTAGTTCAGAATATTTAAGAACTTAACAATTAGTTTATCTATTAATAGAAATGGTGTCGTATTGGCATGATAAAATTTCTATATTGGAGTGTCTTAGGCAAACTTATGACTAGCTTAAGAATTATGAGGCAATAGCTGTATTCAGAATTTTGTTTACAGTCATGTGTAAATTAGTGTATTTTGTAAATAAGTGTATTTTGCTTTGGATATGTGCAAGATAAATTAGTTTTCATGTGGTTAGCTACCGGTGGGGTTTGTAAGGGAGATAAGATGTTTTTTAACGGTGTTTTTGAAAATGGAGGTTGTGTCTGCAGTTCTAGAGTTTTCAGGCAGGGAGTTCCAGATTTTAGGCCCTTTTATGTACATTGAATTTTTGTATAGATTTAGCCGGACGCGGGGAATGTCAGAGATGTTTGTGTCTGGTATTATGTCTATGGGTCTTGTCACAACTATCAAGAAAGAGTTTTAGGTCAGGGTTAATATTGGAATTTATGGTTCTATAGATGAAGATTGCATAGTAGTAAGTGTGGATGTTCTGAACAGTGAGTTAAGTTTAGGTCTTTGAAGAGTGGGGGGTGTGTTGCCTTTGGAGTGCGTGATAATTCTTACTGCGGCTTTTTGTTGGGTTATTATTGGCTTTATTTGGGTAATTGCTGTTGATCCCCAAGCACAAATGGCATAAATAACAAAAAAGGCACAATACCGTGACTGGAACAATACACACACAACCCGCACATATAAAAGGGAGGAGCTTACGACGACGTTTCGGCCCGACTTGGACCATTTACAAAGTCACACTAACACAGAGACGGAGGAAGGGGTATTTATAGGCAGGCAGACAAGGGAGGGTACAAGAGAGTGGGGAAATAATGGAGTAAGTAGTGGAAGTGGTAGTAATAGTAGTAGTGGAGACAGTCATATTCTAGGAAGGGAGCACTGCAATGAGGCTAGCGGCCCGCAAGGGTGGGACGAGAACACAGAGGGAGGAAAGGCGAATAAAATGAAGGACAAAATACAAGGCAAAAGAAAAGAAAGTAAAACCCATAGGAGAAAAAAGGAGAAGGGGGAAGAGATGATAGGGGAAGGAATCAAGTTAAGTCACGGGTGTTCTGAAGTTTAGAGCATTTAACAATGTAATGAGAGAGGAAAGCATACCTCCCCTCCCTCCACAGATTCTCCTGGTGTCTACTCTATTTCTTGCTCCTCCTGTCCTCTTCAGTACTTCGGAGAAACTGGCCGATCTCTTTCTGACAGACTCAAGGAGCACAAAAATAGTGTTAGGCTTGCCGACACTAATAATGCCCTTTTCTGTCATGTCAAAGATCACAGTCATCCTATTGATTGGTCTTCTGCTAAAACTGTCTACCCTACGTCCAACTTTCATAGTCGCCGCCTGGTTGAATCCTCCCTTATACACAACTTTCCCTGTATGAATCTTAGCCCTGGCTTTGTCTCTGTTGATGCTTTCCTCTCTCATTACATTGTTAAATGCTCTAAACTTCAGAACACCTGTGACTTAACTTGATTCCTTCCCCTATCATCTCTTCCCTCTTCTCCTTTTTTCTCCTATGGGTTTTACTTTCTTTTCTTTTGCCTTGTATTTTGTCCTTCATTTTATTCGCCTTTCCTCCCTCTGTGTTCTCGTCCCACCCTCGCGGGCCGCTAGCCTCATTGCAGTGCTCCCTTCCTAGAATATGACTGTCTCCACTACTACTATTACTACTACTACCACTTCCACTACTTACTCCATTATTTCCCCACTCTCTTGTACCCTCCCCTGTCTGCCTGCCTATAAATACCCCTTCCTCCGTCTCTGTGTGTTAGTGTGACTTTGTAAATGGTCCAAGTCGGGCCGAAACGTCGTCGTAAGCTCCTCCCTTTTATATGTGCGGGTTGTGTGTGTACAAATGGCATATGTGAGGTAGGGATAAATGAGTGAATAGTATAGTGTGTGTAGGGCTGATTGTGGTACATAGTAACGTATCTTAGAGAGGATCCCCACAGTTTTGGACACTTTCTTTGTGTTGGATATGAGTGCTGAATTTCAGGTTGCTGTTGAGGTGTAGGCCCAGGAATTTGTCCTCATTATGTTTAGCAATAGGAGTGTTGTCGATCTTAATGTTTAATTCTGCATCACCTGCTCTGTTACCAAATATAATATAGAAGGTCTTATCAGTATTGAGTGTAAGTTTATTGGTCATCCATGTAGATATTTTTAGTAATTCGTCATTAGCAATGGTGTTGAGCGTGGCAAGATTTGTGTGGGAGATGACATAAGTCGTGTCATCAGCAAAGAGTATTGGTTTCAGGTGTTGTGATACATTGGGAAGATCATTGATGTATAAGAGGAAGAGCAGGGGACCAAGGACACTTCCCTGTGGTACTCCAGTATCAAGTGGTTGTCTTTAATGGTGACATACTGATACCTATTAGTAAGGTAGGATTTGAAATATGCAAGTGCATGACCTCTTATACCATAGTGGTCAAGTTTGTGGATTAGGATGCCGTTGTTTACTGTGTTGAAAGCTTTCCTTAGGTCAATAAAAAGTCCTATTGGATATTCCATATTTTCCAGTGCTGTGTAAAGCAGGTCTATCATTTTTACGATTGCATCGTTAGTGCTTTTATTTTTTCTGAAGCCATTTTGGCAGGGGTTGAGTATGCTTCGTGTTGTTATAAACGAGTATAATCTCTTGTGCACAAGTTTCTTGAAGATTTTGGATAGCAACGGTAAGTTTGATATTGGCCTATAGTTGTTTACTTCTGTGGGGTCACCGTCTTTGTGTATTGGTGTAACCCTAGTTTCTAGTGATTTGTTAAAAAGTAATGAAATAGAATGTGAGAGGACATGGGCGGCTCGCTTGTATAATAATGGTGGGACTTGAGACAGATTCCCTGATTTATTTTTAAGTGACTTGATTATCATGGTGACTTCAGTGGGCTCAGTAGGTGCAAGATAGGAGGAGGATGGGAAATTCCCATCTAGGTAATCACTTGCTCGGGCATTGGTACCTGGGATTTTACTGGCAAGATTTGATCCTATGGTTGAGAAGAAGTCATTTATCGTGTTTACTGTATCAATAGGCTGTAGTGGTGTTTCGTTTGGTTTAGTTAGGACAATATCCCTAGTTTTTTTAAGTTTGTGGGTGCCCAGAATCTGAGTGTGTGTTTTCCAGGTCTTTTTTTTATATCTCCTCTTGTTTCAGTGAATCTGCTGGAGTAGTACAATTGTTTTTTTTTTTTTATTAGTTTGGTGAGAACTGATGAATAGTGTTTAATAATATCTTTGTGTATGAAGCCCTGTCTATATTGTTTTTCATATTGATGTTTCTTGTTAATGGATCTTAGTAAGCTGTTAGTTAGCCATGGGCAACCTAGCCGTTTATTCGTAATCTGTTTCGTTTTTATAGGACAATGTTTGTTGTATAGTCTAAGTAATTTATTAAGAAAATTGTCAGTCCAATCATCGATACCATTGGCATTGGAGAATTCTGTAGCCCAGTCCACCGTCTCTAGCTCTGCTGTGAAGTTATTTATTGAGGTCTCGTTATGGAGTCTAAATGAAACTTTGGTGTATTCTAGTGGTGGTTTACTAATGTGTGTTAAGAGGAAGGTGGGGTAGTGGTCTGTAGTGCTGTCTGTTATTATCCCTGATTTAAGGGGGCCTAGGATATTGGTCCATATATGGTTGCACTCGTCTCAGTAAGCCTGGTTGGTTTAGTTATTGTTGGTATGAGAAGTGCGTTGTTCATATTGTTCATGAAATCAGTTACTGGCTGGTCATCTGGTAGGCCAAGGTTGATGTTGAAGTCTCCGGCTAAGATAAGGTGGTGCTTGTTCATTTGGTTGTTTGTTATTAACGTCTTTAGTTTATCGCTAAAATTTGGGATGTTTGTATGAGGCATCCAGTAAATGGCCCCGATTGTTATAGGAGTCTTAAGGTTTTTTACAGTAAAATTAGCAAAAATATATTCTCCTTATTCATCACTATAGCAAGTGGTGTTAGAACAGGATATTTCATTAGAGTAATAGATTGCAATACCACCCCAACTTGGTGTGGTCTGCAGTTGTGGATTGCTGTGTATCCTGGTAGTGAGTAGATATCTATTGTATCCTGCTTAAGCCAGGTTTCAGTGAGAACAATACATGTGAAGGTTGTCTTTAGGGGATCAAGGAGTGCAAGGAGGTCATCATAGTGTTTGCTTAAGGATCAGATGTTGTAGTTAAGAACTGTTATACTTTTAGCAGTACGTATTTAGGACAGTGTTGGCTTGCGATGCTGTGTAGTAGAGGCAGTTACTTTCCAATAAATTTTGATTGGTTGTTAGATTATATAGGTTTAGATCATTGTTGACGTGATAATTCATCATTTAGGTTAAATAGAAATTTTTTTATATCGTGTATAGTGTGGTGAATTCTAGTACTGATATCTGTAGTAGGGGGATGTTTGGACAAGTATATAGCTAATGTACATTGGTCAGATAGAGTACAGTAACAAATAAACATAATGAATTTGGTATTGATTATGTATTAAGCTAGAATGAAATAAAGTATAACTAGATATAAACTAATAAGATAGAATAACAAAATAAAGTAGCACAAGACTGTCACTTGTAATTGCACTAAGGAATAGTTGCAACCATGAATATATAAAGGTATAACACAGGTTTATACAAAAGTATAATAAAAATAAAAAAGGGGCAATGAATTGGTTGTAAGTGATATGATAGTAGGATGGTATACAACAGATATTAAAAAAAGCATTATAGATTAAGATAGGGCAATGATATGGCAAATTACAAATATATAATAGTATTAGAAATAATTAAGAAAGATTTGGTGATATTAAAAAAATAGACTATGAGGTAGAGTTGTAGCTGAATATAGAAGATTGGATATTTGGCAATAAAATAAAATAGGGCAATAAAAATTTTAAAATAAAATTGGTCAATAAAGCTTGAATATTTGGCAACAATAGGTTAAAAAAAAAGTATAAAATAAAGTTGGGCAAAGTATAAAATAAAATTGGGCAATAAAGTATAAAATGAAATAGGGAAATAATAGAGTAAACTAGTGCAATTCTATGGTAAGTTATAAATAGAATAAAATAGGGCAATGATGTGGTAAGTTGCAAATATATGGTAAAGTAGATGTAATAATAGAGAGAGAGATTTTGTAGTTATTAAATACAATTAAGACTATGAGGTAGAATGGTAATTAAAAACAAAAGTGAAAATTCAAAAGTAGCAAGGAGGTACAGTGGTACATCGACTTACGATATTAATCCGTCAGAGAGGGCATATCTTAAGGCGAAACAATCGTTACTCGAATCAATTTTCCCCATAAGAAATAATGGAAATAAATTTAATCCATCCAAGACTTCCAAAAGTAGTTAAATAAAATATTTTTTAGAACTTTTTGACATTAAATAATACACAATTTAATGAAGAATACATAAATACACATGTAAATATTGTACAATAACATGTCACTTACATTTATTGAAGAGTTGTTGATGTGTGGAGGACGGGAGGAGGGGAGAAGGTGGAGTAGTATGCTAGTGTTTGGAATGGGAATCCCCTTCCATTAACACTGCAGGTACCAAGTTCTTTTCTGGGGTTACTTCCCTTTTTCTTTTAATGCCACTAGGACCAGCTTGAGAATCACTGGACCTCTTTCTAACAATAAATTTGTCCAGGGAGCTCTGTGTCTGGCGATTCTTTAAAACATCCCTGAAGTGGGACACCACAGTGTCATTGTACAGGTTGCCAGCACGGCCTGCAACAGCATGGTTAGGGTGATATTCATCCATAAATGCTTGCACCTTGCTCCACATTCCACAAATCTCTTTAATCACTGAAGAAGGCAATTTCTTCCATCTCTCTTCCACCTCCTCCTCCTCCTCTGAACCATTGTCCTGACCTCTGGTCTCTTGTTCCAGTTGCTGTTGAAGCTCTTGCAGATCTTCAGTGGTTAGCTCTTCCTTGTGCTCCTCCACCAACTGTTCCACATCCTCACCACTCACCTCTAACCCCATAGACTTGCCCAATTCCACAATTTCTTCCACAACAGGCTCAGGCTCAGGGTTCTGAGGCTCAGCCCCAAAACCTTCAAAATCCCTCTCTAGGACACAGTCTGGCCACAATTTTCTCCAGGCAGAGTTCAAAGTCCTGGTAGTCATTCCCTCCCAAGCCTTACCTATAAGGTTTACAAGGGTTATATTCATGTCTGTGGTCACATCAAAGCACTTTTGAAACATTGCTTTGGTGTAGAGTTTTTTAAAGTTGGAAATGACCTGCTGGTCCATGGGCTGGAGGAGAGGAGTGGTATTAGGGGGCAAGAACTTCACTTTGATGAATTTAAACTCCTCCACAATTTTCTTACCAAGTTTGGAGGATGACAAGGAGCATTGTCCATTATCAGGAGGCACTTAAGTGGCAAATTATTGTCCAATAGATATTTCTTCACACTGGGGCCAAACACGCCATTGAACCAATCTAAGAAAATGTCCTTTGTGACCCATGCCTTTTTGTTAGACTTCCACATCACACACAAGTTAGACTTGCTGACACCGCATCTGCCAAACACTCGGGATTTTCAAAAGATACACCAGTAAAGGCTTCACTTTGCAATCACCACTGGCATTAGCACAAAGCATCAAAGTTAGCCTGTCTTTCATAGGCTTATGTCCTGGCTGTGCCTTTTCCTCCTGAGTAATGTAGGTCCTGTTGGGCATTTTCTTCCAAAACAGGCCTGTTTCATCACAAACACTTGTTGGGGGAGGAATTGTTCAGCCTCTATGTACTCCTGGAATTCAGGCACATATTTTTCAGCCGCAATTTTGTCAGAACTGGCTGCCTCACCATGCCTCACAACACTATGTATGCCACTTCGATTCTTAAATTTGTGAAACCAGCCTCTGCTGGCTTTAAATTCGCTCACTTCAGCACTCGTTGCAGGCATTTTCTTAACGAGATCATCATGCAACTGCCTTGCTTTTTCACATATTATTGCCTCCGAAACAGTATCTCCTGCTAACTGTTTCTCGTTGATCCACACCAACAACCACCTTTCCACATCTTCCAGCACTTGTGGTCTGTGTTTTGTGATTACAGATGAACCTTTTGCAACAACAGCTTGTTACAAAATGACACGATATCTATTTGTAATAGACATCTCCAGTGAACACTAGAAAGGATAGCCCTTCTAGCATCCAGCCTGTTACTGGGCTTTTGCAACAAAGTCAGTATCCTGGTTCAGTTATCCGACATATTATATAGATTAAGGGGATTGCAACTGATAGGGTACTAACCAAACAGATATATTTAAAAGGTTTATTATCAAAGTGAGAAAATCTAGGGTAGCAAAGTAAATCAAATATAAAGATATTAATTAAGATATCAATTAGGAGGTTAATTAGGAGGGTAGCTCCTACACTGCTCTCATATACAATAAGTCTGTGCTGAGGGCACATATATATAAATGACTCAGAAGTACCATCAGGTACAATGTCAGTAATAACAATAATATATACAAATAAGAATAAATGAGTGTATGAGTGTGCTCCCGGTAACTCTAAGACTCGACTCAACCAGTGTACGACAGAACAACTCTAAAGCTATCTCCTCTAACAAACAGACAACCAGAACAGCTTGATTGTCCAGTAAAATGACCAATTCACAAAACAGCAATATAACAGGCAACAGCAACACAGCGTCTGGAACAAGGAGATAGAAAATCGACCCTAACTGGGGACCATCAGTAGATCCTCCAAAACAGTCACAAAACTCCCTTTCTACTGAAGCTAGGTTCAGCATAAACAATCCCAAACTGTGGCGGTGCACAGATGCCTTGTCGAAGTAGGTCCAGAGCTAGAGCTTGAGACCTGAGTAGTATCAAAGTGTCAAGGTGACACACAACCCAAAACAACGTCGAAAAATCACTGTCTAGTCTATTCTCTGTGAACAGAGTTACACAGAGTTCTGAGAAGTATGATTCGCCTCACCAACGAATGCATACTCTACCCAACATAGTCTAATGTCGAGAAAACAAGAGTGAGGTGTTGACTCGACGAGGGCAGCAAGCCAGAGAGAGAGAGGAAAGAGGAACAACCACCCGGCTCAGGTGTGTCCAGAGACTGACTCCTCTCAGCAACTAGACGCCGGCAGCGTAACAGTAGTTTGCCAACACCAAATGACCACTTCAATACAATAATATAAAATATTACATCCTACCTAATAAATATAGCTAAGTCAAATAATAGTCTAATAATAATATAAAGCAAAATATTAACGATTTAGCTATTATCGAGAATATTCGCAATATAAAATTATAGAAAATGGAAATATACATTATATACATTGAGGCCCAATTCAGGGGGCGCAATACCCCCCCATCACGACAAACGGTCGCACTAGGAGAAGTAATAATTTCTCATGTCTCAAATATTTCTTAAAGTATCAACATCTCAGAGTCCTTCAGTTAACTCTTAAACTTTTCTACAGTGTCATTTCACTAAGATATGCCCCTCGTACTAGGGTAGTATACAACTTCGTAAATCAGCATAATCACGGTTATGTCCATACACTGATGTAGAGGTGACAGCATAGAGACATCTGAGGCTCGAACAGTGGTGGTCATAGTAGTGACGACTACACAACAGCAGTCTTGTGCGATAAGAGATGACATTCCACTCTAATACAGTGGTAGTGGAATGTGAAGCAGTAGGGTACTGGACTGCATGAGGAAGCTTGAGAGAAGGTGTGTAGAGAAGTGGGGAGGGTCACCGCGGAGCAGTCTGCTTGGCAACAAACATCGCCCACCAAACACTACACTCACACTCAGCTTCTCTCCGTATCTCCTTCACAACACACCAACATACAAATCACACTACTGTAGATACATGGAAAGAAATTATAATTAGACATAAATTCATAAAATTATATGGGCAGTATTGATTTTACGTTACTTTACTTAATTAATCAAAGTAGCAAGTAACAAAATAGTATATTGGGCACAAAAATTTACGTTAATATAAATGCTGTAATGATAATTAAGGACGTGACAGAGCGTCAGCAATTACATTACATCGACCACTAATATGTTTAATACTTATGGAGTATGGCAGGATCCTGAGAGCCCACCTCATTATCCTAGCATTTTTACTCTTCATTGTGTTAATATAGGTGAGAGGATTGTGGTCTGAAAATACATTTATCTTAAAAGTAGAAGTACCCAAATATACATCAAAATGTTCTAACGACACCACGAGAGCTAGTGCCTCTTTCTCAATAGTGGCATAGTTTTTCTGATGTCGTTTGAGTTTAGAAGAATAGTAGCAGATAGGATGCAATATGTCAGTGGATGTGGATTTTTGCATTAATACCGCGCCCACTGCATAACCACTCGCATCTACAGTGGACCCCCGAGTTTCGTAAAAACTTCACTCCTGAAGTCTGCTCAAGTGCCATTACCGAACGAATTTACTCCCTTAAGGAAAAATTTCACGTAGGTTAGTTTATTTCAGACCCCCAAAAATACACTTCCACAAGAACTTACAAAATTATACTTACATAATTGCACGATTTCCGGGGTATTCATTAACCGAGGGTCCACTGTATATGCAAAAAGAAGGGTAGGGTGAAGTTAGGACTCTGCAAAACAGGAGCAGAGGAAAGCAAGCGCTTCAACCTTGTAAATGAGTCTGAACAATCTTGAGTCCAGATGAACTGAACTTTGCTACTAGTGAGCTCAGTGAGAGGAGCAGCGACTTGAGCAAAGTTAGGACAGAACCTGCGATAATAACCTGCCATACCCAGGAATCTTTGCACACCCTTTCTATCCTGTGGTACTGGAAATGCAGCAATAGCACGAACTTTAGCATCAATAGGAGCAACTTCACCTTGGCCTATACAAAACCCTAGATAGGTAATCTTGGCTTGACCAAAACTCCACTTAGCCAAGTTAACAGTGAAATTGTAATGTGTCAGTTTCTCAAACAAAGCTCTGAGACGTGTCAAGTGTTGTTCCCATTCGTCACTATACACCACTAAATCGTCAAGATAGGCTTCTACTCCGTCTAAGTTGTAGGTCAACTCGTTCATAATACGTTGAAATGACGAAGCAGCATTACACAAGCCGAATGGAGTGACGAGATAGTTGAACAATCCATCTTGAACGGTGAAGGCAGATATTTCTTGAGCACGTTCAGTAAGCGGGACTTGATAATATCCTCGTAAGAGATCTAAACGACTAACATACTGTGCTCCTGACACACAATCAATCAGGTCGTCTATGTGAGGTAAGGGATAACCATCAGGCAAGGTGACAGAGTTCACTTTCCTGTAATCAGTACACATCCTGAAACTACCGTCAGGCTTGGGCACTAATATACACGGTGAGGCCCATGGACTTTTACTGCGTTCAATAAGTCCATGAGATAACAAAAAGTCAACTTCTTCTCTCAATGCTCTGTTTCGTTGGACTCATTCTATATGGTGATTGCTTAATAGGTGATGCTCCCTGTACATCAACGTCATGTACACCCAGAGTACATCGTTTAGGAACATCACTAAACAAATCAGGGTACTGCAAAATCATGTTCTTAACATTACTTGCTTTATCAGCATCAAGGTTACTTAGAAAATTATCGAGTGATTGTAGCGTCACTGAATTTTCTAAACGCACCTCTATACCTCTAGAGATGTCAGGCAGATTGACGTTTCCTTCCAGTGGTCTAGGAAGAATAGAAGCAGTAGGTAGAGGACTAGCGTAGTATGTCTTGAGCTGAATAATGTGGTACACATGATTGGATTTTCTTTTCCCAGGCGTGCGTACTAGGTAATTTACGTCACTAAGCTTCTTCACTACAGTAGGACGTCATTTAGCACGATAGATACGTTCCTGAAAAAGTCGTGTTAGATAATTTCGTCTTAAATGATTAACAGAACTTATGGGAAAAATAGGGATACGTGTTTGAGAGTCCCCAAAAAGCCAAACAAGTTTTTTTAGACCAACATATCTTGCAAAAATTGAAGGCGAATATGTAATTTTAGTTCATTGTCATGATCTATTACTGCTTAAGACTACAAATGCAATAGAAATAATAGTATTTCTTACCTTAAATTGTGGTAATGATGTTTGTGGATGGTAGTGAAGAGTGGATATGGATGGTGTGGCCCTACTGAGCTGAGGTGGATATGTAATTGTAGTGCATTGTCATGATCTACTGTATTACTGCTTAAGACTACAAATGCAATAGAAATAATAGTATTTCTTACCTTAAATTGTGGGTAATGATGTTTGTGGATGGTAGTGAAGAGTGGATATGGATGGTGTGGCCCTACTGGGCTGAGGTGGATGCTTGTTGGTTGTCGGTAGAAGTGGATGGTAGAGGTTCTGGTGCTGAAGTCGATGGTTGTATTGCAGTGTGCATAAATTCTGTAATGGATCTCTGGGCTTTTTATTCTGCATTACATTATACAGCTGACGGTAAGGCATCATCAGCTGGTCTAGACCCCGTTTCAAAGCCCTGCTTCTAGCTTTGTCAGGATCCTCTTCAGTGAAAAAGTCTGCAACTTTACCAATAATATGGAACTGCTCACGTAACTGCTGCAATGTTAACTCTTTTTCTTCAGGTTCTTCTTCATCTTCTTCTGTTATCTCCTCCCTTGCATCTGTGCATCGAACTCTGCCAACATTTCCTCTGGACTCCTGTCTTCATCATCATCATCATCTTCTAAGAGTTCATTCACATCATCTTCATTCATATCTTCAAAACCATCACCTGGTAATCTCCTTGCCAGCTGAACAATTTCCTGAACCTGACTCTCAAGCAAGGGAAAACCAGTGAAAGAATTAACTACAGAAGGCCATAACTTTCCCCAGCCTGCATTTAATGTTGATTGGGGCACTTCATTCCATGCACTTCTAGCATAGCTGATGGCATCTGCAATGTTAAATTTACTCCAAAAGCTTGGTACTGCCAGATTGGAGTCAGAGTCCATTGATGCAACTAGTTTTTTTATAATTTTTTTTGTGTAGTTACACTTGAATGTCTGAATAACTCCCCGGTCCAGTGGTTGTATCAGAGATGTTGTATTTGGAGGTAAAAATACAACTTTTATATGTGGGGTCACATCCAGCAAAGCTTGTGGATGAGTACGGGAATTATCAAGAATGAAGAGAGCCTTGAATGCAAGGTTCTTGGTGTGCAGGTAAAACTTGACTTCAGGAATAAAGTGATGCTTAAACCAGTCAATAAATATTTCCTCTGTCATCCATGCTGACTGGTTTGACTTCCAAATTACTGGTAAGGTGTTTTTATCCACACCTCTCAAAACACGAGGAGTCTTAGAGCGGTAAATAACCATGGGCTTACACTTGAAATCACCTGATGCATTACCGCAAAGGAGCAAGGTGAAGCGATCCTTTGCTGCCTTGAAGCCCGATGCACTTTTCTCTTGCTGACTGATAAAAGTTCGTGTTGGCATTTTCTTCCAAAAAAACCTGTCTCGTCAGCATTAAAACTTGCTGTGGCTCATAGCCACCCTCGAAATAAGTTCCTGAAATTCAGCAGGGAAATTACTTGCTGCTGTATGATCAGCTGAAGCACTTTCACCAGAAAACTTAATATTATGTAACTTATTATGCAACTTAAAGTTCTTGAACCAGCCTGTGGTAAACATACACGCGTTTTCAGGTCTGCCTTCCTTATCACACACTGCTTTAAACAACTGTAAGGCCTTTTCCCTAATTAAGAGAAAACTAAGTGGTGCACCTTTCTTTGTTTTCTGTTCGATCCACTCAAGCAACAAGTTTTCAGTTTTATTTACTTGTTGGGACCTACGTGTCATTCTTTTCATGAGGTCACATTTTGGGTTATTCATTACACAAGCTCGTATATTTGCCTCATTCTTCCTAATCGTACGAACTGACGCTTCATTAAGGCCATAGGCCCTCACTATATCCCTCACACGTGAGCCACTCTTAAGCTTATCTAATATCTCGATTTTCTTTGAAATTCCTAGACTTGAACGCTTAAACTTTTTCTTGTCACTTGCTGGAACACTTGTATGCTTACTGGGTGCCATGATTTCTTGGTATATTTATCAAAATGCAATGAAAATCAGGAAATGAATGTAAATAAACACAGCGAGCTTCCCGATACTTATCGTCCTGCACGTGTACGAACCAAACTGAAGGCTGGGAGGGATGCGTGGGTGGGTGAGGGTGGCGGGGGATGGCACAAGGACTCCCCCACTGACTCAATGGTTTAACCCACCGCGGGCGACCGCGCGCTAAAATTTTTTCCCCTCCTGCTGAACCGTGTAATATCATCTTTACGTCGTGTAAGATGATAATGTGTCGCAAAACTTAAAACGTGCAATACCGGTAACGTGTAACATAATCTCGTGCTAAATGACGTCCTACTGTACTTCCAGGGGACCATCATATCTGGCTTGTAGAGCATGTCCTGGTACTAATTTCTGTGCCATCACCTTATCTCCTGCTTTAAAAGAGCGAGATACAGCACGCTTGTCATACTGTTGTTTCATCCTAGCCTGAGCTGAAACTAGGTTTTTCGAAGCAAGCTCTCGAGCAGCAAATGCTTCTGCATTAATGAAGGTGATGTGCTTAATGATGGATTAGATTTTCCTGTCCACACATCTTTCAACACAGCAAGAGGACCACGCACTTGGTGTCCGTATATTAGCTCGAACGGACTAAAACCTAGACTTTCTTGCTCACTTTCTCTTATAGCAAACAGAAGAAAAGGAACACCCTCATCCCAGTCTCTAGAAAAATGTTCACAATAGGCTCTCATCATACACTTCAGTGTCTGATGAAATCTCTCTAGAGCACCTTGGGACTGAGGATGGTAACTGGTAGAAAGTACTGATTTTATTCCTAGGTGGGATAATGCTTCTCGAAAGATCTTAGAAGTAAAATTGGATCCCTGATCCGACTGTATCTCTCGAGGCAATCCAACGTGGGAGAAAAATTTCATCAATGCCCTGACAATAGCACGAGCATTAATTTTTCTCAAAGGAATGGCTTCAGGATAGCGTGTAGCTGCGTCCATTATTGTAAACAGGTATTGGTTACCCAACTTGGTTCTAGGCAGAGGACCAACACAATCTATGATAAGACGTGAGAATGGTTCACCATTTACAATTATTGGTATGAGAGGTGCAGGTGGAGGCGAGTGAGCTGGTTTGCCTGTCACCTGACAGACGTGGCAACGTCGCACATGATCAGCAACAGTGTCCCTCATTCCCGGCCAAGTGAAATGTTTTGCCAGTTTACCAAGTGTCTTCCTGACACCCAAATGTCCTCCTATGGGACTATTGTGCGCAAAATCAAGAGCTTGCTCACGAAATGTAACTGGTAAAACAACAAGATGCTTGACTGTGGTGGAATCACTGTCAGCGGTCAACTGACTTGTACTTTTTTCCAATAGTACACCTTTACCATAATAATAACAATTATCGAGATCCTTTGCTTCACTCTCAGTAACTGCTATATCTCTCAATCTCTCCAAAGACTGATCAACAAACTGATCCTTGATTAAATCGTCGTGAGTGAGAATCTTCACATCAGTTGTGTCTTGACTAGGTTGATGAGGTAGGGGGGGTGTCAGTGCTAGTGATCCAGGCCGCAGAGAATCACTGAACAACATATTCAACCCCAAGTCATTATCATCAACTAACTCAGCAGGAGACAAGGATGGTTGTTGTTGTATCTTTGACATAGCACGAGTTATTGCACTGAGAGGGAATAATATAGGCTTCTCTCTACAAGCTTCAATTGCATAATTATCATCAGTGGTATTATCAATCACAAGTGGCTCCTTACAAATACCAGCCTGAAGGATATCGTTTCCTATCAACAAGTCCACTGACCTGATAGGAAATTCACCACTGGAAATACCAACTGACATATAACCAGAATAATAGCTTGTTTCAAGGTACACTTTGTGAAGGGGAACTTTAATAACAGCACCTCCATAGGCTTCTAACAATACATCTATCTGGGTATAGGTATCGTTAGTTAAAGGCAATACATCATCTCTTAACAAGGTAAGATAACTACCTGTGTCTCGGAAAGTAATTATCTCAGTTAGCTTAGATTCGTCAAGTCCTACTTTGCCTCTCGATAAGTAAGGACTCATAACTGACTGAATCTTCTCATCAGATACTCTGTCTGATGTTAGTCATCTATTCTGAGGAACATTCTCGAAAACTGGGGAATCAGAAGTATTAGGTTGTAGGTGCCCTTGTTGCACCGAAGAAGATACGACTTGAGTGGGGGCGCCAGCTGCACGATCTTGCCTCATATCTCTTTCTAACTTAAAGCAATATTCCTGTGGTTTAGCGCTTCTATTTGATTATAATAATAATATAATAATAATTAAAGCAATATTCTCGAGTATGACCTTTCCTAAGACAGTAGTTACATTTGACATTCTTCTTCTCCGTATTAGACTTCTGTCTAGCTACAGAGACAGATTCAGGAATGTCAGGTTTCCTGGTGAAGGTACGAGAAGTAACAGTAGCAGTTTTAGGCCGGCACTGATCAGCTGATTTGGTTTGCCAATTCCTAGGACATTTTGTAGTTACCTTTTTTTCTCTCGGCTTTGGTACGTACAATTGTGTGAGAAATTTCATAGTTGTCAGCTAATGCTGCAGTCTCTAGAATATCTGAGGCAGTGTGGTCGATCAGATATTCTTGTACATCAGCAGACATACAGGTGTTGAATTCCTCGTGAAGTATCAGCTGAACGAGTGTGTCATAAGAATTACACTGGGAGGCTCGACACCACCTCTCAAATGCAAGCTTCTTCTCACGGGCAAACTCCACACAAGTTTGACCCTGTCGTCGTTGTAACGTACGAAATGCACGTTGGTAACTTACAGGTAACAAATTATATGTCTCAAGAATGGTTTCTTTGACTGTGTCATAGTCAATGTATTTGGCAAATGGCAAAGCAGCAGTACATGTTTGTGCTCTGCCAGTCAAAGCTGTGTGCAACAAAGTAGCCCAATGTTTACGTGGCCAATTCATGGCACGTGCTTGATTCTCGAACACATCAAAATACGTGTCCAGGTCTGTCTCAAAAAACTTAGGGACCATTGAGGCAGCTTTCTGCACGTTAAATGTATCCTCTATAGTCTTACTAGGCTGATCAGATCTAATATTCTGTTGTCTCTGGAAACGAATAGTTTCTCTATGAAACTCTTCCTCGTTCAATTTCCTCTGTGCCTCAATTTGTGCAGTTTGCAACAATATTAGGCGTTCCATCCTGTTGAATTGGTCCTGAGATATAGGATCAAAGGACAAGGGAGAAGGTAAATGAACAGGTTTATCTGGATGGACCCTAGGTCGGGCACCTAGTCCAGCCATGCCAATAGAGCCTAGATCTGGTCTAGTATAAGAAGAGACAGGTGTAGCATAAACAGTACTAGTATGAGGCTGCGTCATACTTCCAGCTACACTCTGTACTAATGTCTGAGGCAGACAGGAGGGAGTGAGAGAATGAGCAGTAACACTAGGCTCAGAAACTTCTGCCTGAATTGCTCTCTTCTATGTCATCAATTAGCGACATACTTCCTAATTGTGACACTAAGCTCTCTGACTCTGAATCAGAACTCTCTGTATTATCAGGAAACAACAGATCTTTAATTAATGCTCTGACTGTTACTGCGGTGTAACTACGGTTGTACGTCACACCCAGATACTTGGCTACCTGCCAACAATTCTGAAGCTTTAATGTATGTAACTTCGACAAAGTCAGAGTATAAATTAACTTTTTCACCTTATCATACATCACGAAAATTAGTAAAATATGAGAGAGTGATTATGGGAAGCTAGAATCCTAATGTAAGAATTTACTTTACAAGTTATACTAGTGTTGGTTGTCTTAGAGCTAGAGCTCATTAACAGTATTTCCATCTCCTTGGATCAAGAGACTCGGACAGGTACATACATCCCCTATGATGTTGTACAAGACCAAACTCCTAGTCTTCAGATTAAGAAATTACTCAAAGTGTTTGACCATGAGTTACTAGTATGGCAAACTGGACAATTCTTCCAACACCTTGGATCAAGAACCTCCCGGACAGTCCCCATTTGTTACAAAATGACACGATATCTATTGTAATAGACATCTCCAGTGAACACTAGAAAGGATAGCACTTCTAGCATCCAGCCTGTTACTGGGCTTTTGCAACAAAGTCAGTATCCTGGTTCAGTTATCCGACATATTATATAGATTAAGGGATTGCAACTGATAGGGTACTAACCAAACAGATATATTTAAAAGGTTTATTATCAAAGTGAGAAAATCTAGGTAGCAAAGTAAATCAAATATAAAGATATTAATTAAGATATCAATTAGGAGGTTAATTAGAGGGTAGCTCCTACACTGCTCTCATATACAATAAGTCTGTGCTGAGGGCACATATATATAAATGACTCAGAAGTACCATCAGGTACAATGTCAGTAATAACAATAATATATACAAATAAGAATAAATGAGTGTATGAGTGTGCTCCGGTAACTCTAAGACTCGACTCAACCAGTGTACGACAGAACAACTCTAAAGCTATCTCCTCTAACAAACAGACAATCAGAACAGCTTGATTGTCCAGTAAAATGACCAATTCACAAAACAGCAATATAACAGGCAACAGCAACACAGCGCTGGAACAAGGAGATAGAAAATCGACCCTAACTGGGGACCATCAGTAGATCCTCCAAAACAGTCACAAAACTCCCTTTCTACTGAAGCTAGGTTCAGCATAAACAATCCCAAACTGTGGTGGTGCACAGATGCCTTATCGAAGTAGGTCCAGAGCTAGAGCTTGAGACCTGAGTGTATCAAAGTGTCAAGGTGACACACACCCAGAACAACGTCGAAAATCACTGTCTAGTGTATTCTCTTTGAACAGAGTTACACAGAGTCTGAGAAGTATGATTCGCCTCACCAACGAATGCATACTCTACCCAACATAGTCTAATGTCGAGAAAACAAGAGTGAGGTGTTGACTCGACGAGGGCAGCAAGCCAGAGAGAGAGAGGAAGAGGAACAACCACCCGGCTCAGGTGTGTCCAGAGACTGACTCCTCTCAGCAACTAGACGCCGGCAGCGTAACAGTAGTTTGCCAACACCAAATGACCACTTCAACACAATAATATAAAATATTACATCCTACCTAATAAATATAGCTAAGTCAAATAATAGTCAATAATAATATAAAGCAAAATATTAACGATTTAGCTATTATCGAGAATATTCGCAATATAAAATTATAGAAAATGGAAATATACATTATATACATTGAGGCCCAATTCAGGGGCGCAATA
>WNWK01015790.1:0-46715 GCA_009830355.1 Cherax destructor | reverse complement strand
GGGTAACAGCAACCTTCCTTCTCACATCAAGGGGTAACAGCAAGAGGAGGAGGAAGAGGAGGAGGAGGAGGAAGAGGAGGAGGAAGAGGAGGAGGATGAGGAGGAGGAGGAGGAAGAGGAGGAGGATGAGGAGGAAGAGGAAGAGGAGGAGAAGGAGGAAGATGAGGAGGAGGAGGAAGAGGAGGAGGAGGAGGAGGAAGAGGTGAAGAAGAAGAGGAGAAAGGAGGAAGAGTGAGGTGGTGGTGGTGGTGGTGATGGTTCTGAAACTAAATGAAACATTTTCACTCACTTTTATACATCTCTACACACACACACACACACACACACACACACACACACACACACACACACACACACACACACACACACACACACACACACACACACACACACACACACACACACACACACACACACACACACACACACACAGGCACACACACACACTCCATTACATCGCTCACATGAATACTATGCAAGAACGTACACAATTCTCACTCATTTGTTCAAGTGTATAAACACTAATACACATGGACGGACACTTCACGCCAAACCCTCATAGAACAGACAATTAAATACATATACAGATGTACACATTCTCATGAACTTATTTGCAGAGTTCCAGATCATTGTTAACATTAAACAGTATAGTCAATGTATGGAAATTAAGCATTTCCTCGGGAATATATATATGAAGTATCTGAACAAGTGAAATGATGAATGTTAGTTAAGAGAGTATTGAAGATATCCTTTGAGAAAGATGAGAATATGTGAAGAAATAACAAATTTGATAAAGATGTTTAATGATCATCTTGTGAGGGATGAAGTTTAACTAGAAATCATTATTAATGAATTGAATAATTCTGTCTCAAATGTCAAACACACACTTCTCTCTTCTCTTCTATAATAACAAAAAAAAATATTCGCCACCATAAATGCAAAACAAAAATTCTTGTGGATGATAATAAAAACTATCAACTGGGAAGTCTTGGTCTCTTGACAAAAGAATTTTAGTGATGGTTGGTGTAGTCTGGAAGGTAGACATCTTTGTTGATGTTTTTCAAACAACTTTATATTGTGATGTACTGTGATATGTGAATGTTGGGGTACACTATCTCATGTTGTAATGTTCGTATATTATAGCTGGGAATGTCTTGAGAATACTGGGAATGTCTTGAGAATACTGGGAATGTCTTGAGAATACTGGGAATGTCTTGAGAATACTGGGAATGTCTTGAGAATACTGGGAATGTCTTGAGAATACTGGGAATGTCTTGAGAATACTGGGAATGTCTTGAGAATACTGGGAATGTCTTGAGAATACTGGGAATGTCTTGAAAATATCTGGGAAATGATCTTGAAGAATACTGGGAATGTCTTGAGAATACTGGGAATGTCTTGAAAATACTGGGAATGTCTTGAGAATACTGGAAATGTCTTGAGAATACTGGGAATGTCTTGAGAATACTGGGAATGTCTTGAGAATACTGGGAATGTCTTGAGAATACTGGGAATGTCTTGAGAATACTGGGAATGTCTTGAGAATACTGGGAATGTCTTGAGAATACTGGGAATGTCTTGAGAATACTGGGAATGTCTTGAAAATACTTAAAATGGGAATGTCTTGAGAATACTGGGAATGTCTTGAGAATACTGGGAATGTCTTGAGAATACTGGGAATGTCTTGAGAATACTGGGAATGTCTTGAGAATACTGGGAATGTCTTTGAGAATACTGGGAATGTCTTGAGAATACTGGGAATGTCTTGAGAATACTCTAAACTATCATTCCCGTCGTTTTTATTCAAATTATAGAAATATATACTGAAATTTTATTTTGTAGAAGTTTACAATGTATGTGAGAGTAAAGAAATGTTTTTGAGAATGTGCGTGAGTTTGGGATGTGTGTTCATATGCACAATCTTCATGTTAACATACTTGTTAAAATGAATGAAGATTGTGAACATTGTTGTATGTATGTATTTTATAAGATACAATAAGCAATTTATTGAGACGACGTTTCGTCGTTTTCCAGGGACTTCATTAATCCCTGATGGATAGATATAGTCTTGGTAGACTTAACAATCCCTGAAGGGTAACACAATCCTGGTAGACTATCATTCCCTGATAGATTGATAAAATCCTGGTGGATGAAACGTCTTCTCAGTAAATGCCAGACTTCACTTAATGTCTTATTCACACATGTAGGCATATTTTACCACTGATATAAATTTATGTGCGCATGTGTGTGATACAGAGAATTGAATGTGTTGCTGTATGTGTAGGTTGTATATGTGGAGACACATATGATGTTGAAAATATGAGGGTGTGTACTAGTGTGTATCTTTGCATGAGATGAAAGTACAAACTATTAATAACAAGAATGAAGACTGATTAACATGTACAGTTGTTTCCACTGAGGTAGACAGATAGATAAACACACAGACATTCATCTACCTGCAAAAAAACATTCATAAATATACATACTTAACTACATAATTGAGAAAATGTATTTATTATAGATACATATAATGCAATATAAATAGAAGTTCAAAATTTTTCTTAATTAGCCTCTCCTCGGTGGCCGAGCTGTGTAGCAGCTTGGTCCCGTCTAGATGACCTGCGGTCGTGGCTGTCTTGGTGGGTGTAATTATCGGACGCAGTTTTCTGTGTGTCCCCTCCGGTAATTCCACCCACCTGGACAGTCTCTACCGTAGACCAGCTAGACAAACCAAGTTTCCACCCAGCAAGGTCACTGGGGGTGGCGAAAACCGCTGACTTTGGGGAAGTGGGAAAGGGAAGACATCTGGGAGCGAACGGATGGATTCCTGGGACCATGAACCCGGGGAAGGCGAGGTGTTGAGGCTGACCTTGGGAAAGTGAGGAAGGGGAGACATCCGGGAGCGAACGGATGGATTCCTGGATACATGGACCTGGGGAAGGAATGAATACTGCTGTTGAGGCTGACCTTAAGGAAGCGGGGAAGGGAAAACATCTGAGGGGACACAGATGGATTCCTGGAAACATGAACCTGGGGAAGGCATGAATACCGCTGTTGAAGCCGACCTTCGGGAAGTGGGAAGGGAAAACATCTGAGGGGACACAGATGGATTCCTGGACACATGAACCTGGGGAAGGCATGAATACTGGATTGCTGAGGCTGATCTTGGAGAAGTGGGGAAGGGAAAACATCCGGAGGCGGACGGATGGATTCCTGGACACATGAACCTGGGGAAGCTGGAGGCTGGAAGCAAGATGTGAGGTTACTGAGAGATGAGAGGATGACCTTAGGGAAGTGGGGAAAGGGAAACATTCGGGGGCCCACGGATGGATTCCTGGACACATGGACCTGGGGAAGGCGAGGGGGTTGGGTGGACTCTGAAGACGAACCACTGGCCTCCACGTGGCAGGGTCTGGTAACTCAGAGATAACTCTGAGGCTGACAGTGGTCGCAAATAATAATAATTTTATTATTATTAATAAATATAATTAGTGATTAGACTGTATGGAACCTGTATGTTACAGGTTTAATAAGACTGCATGGAACCTGTATGTTACAGGGTTAATAAGACTGTATGGAACCTGTATGTTACAGGGTTAATAAGACTGTATGGAACCTGTATGTTACAGGGTTAATAAGACTGTATGGAACCTGTATGTTACAGGGTTAATAAGACTGTATGGAACCTGTATGTTACAGGGTTAATAAGACTGTATGGAACCTGTATGTTACAGGGTTAATAAGACTGCATGGAACCTGTATGTTACAGGGTTATTAAGACTGTATGGAACCTGACGTCTCCCGAGATGCTACATTTTATATTCGTCCCATAATTGTTTTATACAGGAGGTGTGAGACGTGATAGGTGAGTCAGACAGTTTTTATTTACATTCCTAGAGTTTTTGTTTTGTATCTGTGATGGTGAATGTTTTTATGTCATTAATGAAGAGTGAGAGAAGTGTATATTTTCTTAAGATAATTCATGAAATTTTCCTTTCACATTATCATATCCATGAAAATGTCTCAGACTTTCCACATTCTTGCATCTTTAACAATGTCTCAGAAACTCTTCCACATTCCTCATCTCGCATCTTCTTTAACAATGGAGAATTTCCTCCTAGAAGATAGTATAAAACCACATTCATCATCTACTTTGATTCATAATTTTATTAGAATATATTTTTAAAAATGTTTTTAAGTACATGTTGCATTCGGATTGGAATGTGGAATGTAGTGGGCATGTTTCATGTATGTGGTATGTGTATGTGTGTGTGTGTGTGTTACAATTAGTTGTCAAAGGCACTTATCGAAAGACACTTACACTGTGAGTGTGTTTGCTTATGTGTGTGTGTGTGTGTACTCACCTATTTGTACTCACCTATTTGTGGTTGCAGGGTCGAGTCATAGCTCCTGGCCCCGCCTCTTCACTGAAGGCATACTCAAAAGTAGACACATACATAATCAAGCAGAGATACACTCAGAAGCTTTCATACACACACACATACAACACATACACACACACACACATACACACACACAAACACAAACACTTCCAGGAGGTTGTGAGTGCATGAGCTCCAGGAAATTGTAAGTATATCAGCTACAAGAGACTCTTATAATGAGACTCTTATAATGTGACTCTTATAATGAGACTCTTATAATGTGACTCTTATAATGAGACTCTTATAATGAGACTCTTATAATGTGACTCTTATAATGAGACTCTTATAATGAGACTCTTATAATGAGACTCTTATAATGAGACTCTTATAATGAGAATGCCAAACTCTATGAGTATTAAATATGTTATTTAATAAAAATAAAATTTTTACAACATATACACTTGAGAGTTGTGTCTCTCAGCATGTGTGTGTGTGTGTGTGTGTGTGTGTGTTGTGTGTGTGTGTGTGTGTGTGTGTGTGTTGTGTGTGTGTGTGTGTGTGTGTGTGTGTTGTGTGTGTGTGTTGTGGTTGTGTGTGTGTGTGTGTGTGTGTGTGTGTGTGTGTGTGTGTGTGTGTGTGTGTGTGTGTGTGTGTGTGTGTGTGTGTGTGTGTGTGTGTGTGTGTGTGTGTGTGTGTGTGTGTGTGTGTTGTGTGTGTGTGTGTGTGTGTGTGTGTGTGTGTGTGTGTGTGTGTGTTGTGTGTGTGTGTTGTGTGTGTGTGTGTGTGTGTGTGTTGTACTCACCTATTTGTAATCACCTATTTGTGGTTGCAGGGGTAGAGTCATAGCTCCTGGCCCCGCCTCTTCACTGATTGCTACTAGGTCCTCTCTCTCCCTGCTCCATGAGCTTTATCAAACCTCGGCTTAAAACTATGTATGGTTCCTGCCTCCACTACGTCACTTTCTAGGCTATTCCACTTCCTGACAACTCTATGACTGAAGAAATACTTCCTAACATCCCTTTGACTCATAGGAGACTTCAACTTCCAACTGTGACCCCTTGTTTCTGTGTCCCCTCTCTGGAACATCTTGTCTCTGTCCACCTTATCTATTCCTCGCAGTATTTTATATGTCGTTATCATGTCTCCCCTAACCCTCCTGTCCTCTAGTGTCGTCAGACCGATTTCCCTTAACCTTAGCTCTGGGACTAGTCTTGTTGCAAACCTCTGCACTTTCTCTAATTTCCTGACGTGCTTGACTAGGTGTGGGTTCCAAACTGGTGCTGCATACTCCAGTATGGGCCTGTCGTATACGGTGTACAGTCTTGAACGATTCCTTATTGGAACGCTATTCTTAGGTTTGCCAGCCGCCCGTATGCTGCAGCAGTTATCTGATTGATGTGTGCCTCAGGAGATTTGCTCGGTATTATACTCACCCCAAAATCTTTTTCCTTGAGTGAGGTTTGCAGTCTTTGGGCACCTAGATTATACTCTGTCTGCGGTCTTCTTTGCCCTTCCCCGATCTTCATGACTTTACATTTGGCAGGGTTAAATTCAAGGAGCCATTTACTGGACCAGGCTTGTAGCCTGTCTAGGTCTCTTTGTAGTCCTACCTGATCCTCAACTGATTTAATTCTTCTCATTAACTTCACATCATCTGCAAACAGGGACACTTCTGAGTCTATCCCTTCCGTTATGTCATTCACATATACCAAAAACAGTACAGGTCCTAGGACTGACCCTTGTGGAACCCCACTCGTCACAGGTGCCCACTCTGACACCTCGTCACGTACCATGACTCATTGTTGCCTCCCTGTCAGATATTCTCTGATCCATTGCAGTGCCTTTCCTGTTACGTGTGCCTGATCCTCTAGCTTTTGCATTAACCTCTTGTGAGGAACTGTGTCGAACGCCTTCTTGCAGTCCAAAAAAATGCAGTCTATCCACCCCTCTCTCTCGTGTCTTACTTCTGTTACCTTGTCATAAAACTCCAGTAGGTTTGTGACACAGGATTTTCCTTCCCTGAAACCGTGCTGGTTGTCGTTTATAATTTTGTGTCTTTCTAGGTGCTCCACCACTCTCCTCCTGATGATCTTCTCCATGACTTTGCATACTATACACGTCAGTGACACAGGTCTGTAGTTTAATGCCTCGTGTCTTTCTCCTTTCTTAAAAATTGGGACTACATTTGCCATCTTCCACACCTCAGGTAGTTGCCCAGTTTCAATGGATGTGTTGAAGATTTTTGTTAGTGGCACACACAACATCTCTGCTCCCTCTCTAAGGACCCACGGAGAAATGTTGTCAGGTCCCACCGCTTGTGTGTGTGTGTGTGTGTGTGTGTGTGTGTGTGTGTGTGTGTGTGTGTGTGTGTGTGTGTGTGTGTGTGTGGTATATATGAAATACTTGCAACAAATTTCAAAACCTGGTTTGGAGCAGAATTATCCATGCGCACAATATATGCTACTAGTTCACAGATAGACAGATATTGAAAGCTTTTCTTGCCGCTGTTGCTGACCTGTGTTTCTTAATGATCGTTCA
The DNA here is from genome assembly GCA_009830355.1 of Cherax destructor. Taxonomy (NCBI): domain Eukaryota; kingdom Metazoa; phylum Arthropoda; class Malacostraca; order Decapoda; family Parastacidae; genus Cherax; species Cherax destructor. The sequence goes on along the minus strand of WNWK01015790.1, from coordinate 39,795 downwards.
CTGTTACGAAATGTTCGAAAATGTTTTATTTGTGCACTGTTGTTGTCATCTTTCCTGAGTGTCAGTCTTTTCTTACTTTTTTCATGTTCGTGGTTTTGAATTTTATTCGACAGGTTTCATGATATTTTGCATTATTATTTTGCCACCACCTTCATTAAGTCTTTGAGGATTAGTAGGAGTAGGATAAGAATTGAGGCAATGAAAAAAGTTGTTCTTTGAATGGCCTGGATCAAGATCGTTTTTTTTTTTTTTTGTGGCTGTAATTAAATACTAAATGGTATTGATTCTATAGTTCCAATACAAAAATTATGATTCATATAGGAATGACCTTCACAGTTTCTTCTAAAGCTTGACTCCAAACACTCCGTATATTCTCTTTTTATAAGGAGATGGTCTCTTTATAAATATTTAAGACAAAAGTAGTGGAGCTGTCGAGATAAGTCGTTATGTCTTCAAGTATCTTTGGAAACAAGGAAGTGAAAAACAATGTGATGAGTGGAATAGTTGGAGGAAGTGTTGTGAGTCTTTAGGTGGGTCAAGTGAAGGGGAGCTTCTCAAGGTAATATAGAACTGATGTGTCTGGGGTGGATAGTGAAGGAGTGTAGGGGTGTGTGTAGTTCTGTGACTGATGCAAAAATACTTAGGGAAGAGATGTTAGAGTTATTGCTAGTTGGTAAGGTAAAAGTTTTTGAAGGTCTGCGGGATAGCGGTGTAAATGTCGATTTGACAGCTGTGTAGATTAGTAATCAATGAAGATGACATAAGAAGAAGAGGTAGGACCATCAGTGTTAAGAAGTTCATGCAAGCTGGTAACAGGAGGGCACTACTGGGCGTTATGGGTACTGGACACCATAAGGTGTCCAGTACCCATTATATTCTAGGTCGTAATTGATATTTTTAATGTTGACTATACATTTATTTGCACAAGATGTCTTTATTTTAGTAAAGATAGAAGCATTTTACCCTATTGTGCCAAATCCCTTGACTTGTAAATAGAAATAATATTTTGGGTTCAATACTGTGTTAAAGCTTTGAAGTAGAGGCAAGCATGTCTCACATGGAAGCCACTACTGTGGAAGTAGAGGCAAGCATGTCTCACATGGAAGCCTATATGGGAACTAGTCTGTCCTTGAGCCAAGTGTTAGTTCTGAACAGCGTCACAGATATATTGTCCGCGCGTGTTTGTCGGTTTAAGGAAAATCCATCAGATTTATTTCTCTTCATACACATTGGAATTTCATTTGAAATTACGGTACATAGAATTAGAAAATTATCCCAGCTTTTAGAACAAGTGAATTGTTCTAAGAATTTGGTGTTCTCTATGGTACAGAAGTTTCGAAAATTTGAAGCCGATTGAATGAGGCGTTCTCGAGTTATGAATGAAATAAATCGAAAATTGCAAGAATAAAAAATAAAAAATCAGGCAACCACTTGAAGGTCCCTTATCTGGGACGCCCAATAATCAAATTATTGTTGTAATGCAGAAAGACTACACCAAATTAGTCTGAACATTTAGCACAGTTTATTGTATGGTTTATCAAAATCGTGCAGGATCTGTGTAATGTTTGGTCTAGTTAACTCCATGTATACACGAGAGGGTAGCGACTCATCTGCGAGGCTGACCCCGAGTACCTGGGAGTACGAATACAGATCTCTGAGTACGTCTCTCAGTCCTTACCTTCTCCTCTGGCTCTCCACCCGTCCTTTCCCCTCCTTTCTCACTGCTCTACATCCATCTCTCCCTCGCCTTCCCTCCTTCACCCCTCTACCAGCCTCCGCCCTTCCTCCAATCCCTCTTCTGCTCTAACTCCTTCACTTCCGTCTCACCATCCCCTGCTCCTCCTAACTCACCCCCTTCCTCTTTCAACTTTCGCTCCATCCTATCCCTCCTCTCGTAATCTCCTTATCTGCTCCCTCTCTTCCTCCCTTCTCCCTATTCCTCTCTCTCTCTCCTCTCTCTCTCTCTCTCTCTCCTCTCTCTCTCTCTCTGCCTCTCTCTCTCTCTTCTCTCTCTCTCTGTCTCTCTGCTCTGTCTCTCTGTCTCTCTCTCTCTTTCTCTTCTCTCTCTCTCTCTTCTCTCTTCTCTCTCTCTCTCTCTCTTCTCTCCTCCCTTCTCTCCCTCTCAACCAAGAATATTGTGTTGTGTGTAGCATCAGCTGTTGTGGGTTCAGGGTTGAGGTAAGCATCACTGGGCTGGGTCTATAGCGTCATCTGTAGTGGTCGTAGAGAGTTCCTCATTGCTGGATCTGTAGCGTCAGCTGATGTGGGTGTAGCAGAGATGGTATACAGTTTGCTCACTATTTCTCTCCCCTTCCCGTACATTCTGTATCTCGGATATTGCGTTCTTGATCACTTCTCTACCGCCGCCCATCTTGTTGTTAGGTAATTTTAACGCTCACCATCATCTTCGGGAGGGTCCCACTGTGACTCGTGGTGATCAGTTGGAGACTCTTCTCACTTCTTATCCTCTTCACGTTTTAAATACTGGTGCTCCCACCCATTTTGACTCTCGCACTCAGTCTCTCTCTTGCATTGATCTTTCTATCTGTTCCTCGTCAATCGCACTTGATTATACTTGGTCTCTTCTCCCGGATTTGCACGACAGTGATCACTTTCCTATTCTTATTACTTCTACTACGTATTCCCGACCGCCTCATAGCCCTCGTTGGACGAGCGAATTGGGACTTATACTCTCATCTTACCGCTTTCTGTGAGGACCCTTCTCCGTCCTCTATTGATGAGCTGGTGCACCAGTTTTCGACCTTAGTTTTGACTGCAGCGTCACGTTATATTCCTCAAACCTTAGACAGGCATTCTCAGACATGTGTGCCTTGGTGGTCTCCTGCGTGTGCTCGTGCAATACGTTTGAAACGTGCTGCGTGGGGCCGTTATCGTTATAATCGTACCTCGGATCGTCTCCTGGATTTTAAGCGGGCAAGAGCAGTCGCTCGCCGCGTCATACGCGACGCTAAACGCACTTGTCGGCAAGACTGTGTCTACCATTACCTCGATTTCCCCTATGTGTGCGGTTTGGAAGAAGGTACGGAAGTTGTGTGGAAAGTACACTCCGGACCCATCTCCTGTTTTGCGGGTTGCTGGTGTTGGTGTTGCGGAACCTCTTGAAGTTGCCTCGGAAATCGGGAACTATATTGTTCGTGTCTCCCAAGGGTTTTACCTCTGTCCTTCATTTCTATCGTTTAAGTCTACCAAAGAGCAATTGCCCTTGGATTTCTCTTCTAATGGAATGGAGCTGTACAATGTACCTTTCACTCTCCTAGAGCTAGAGTCCACGCTTGCCGCTTGCCACTCATTGGCAGCTGGGCCTGATGATATTCATATCAGTATGCTATAACATCTAAATTCTATAGCCCTTATAGTCCTTTTACGTCTTTTCAATCTGATTTGGACGCGAGGGGTTCTCCCTCAACAATGGAAATCTGCCATTGTCCTACCGTTTTGCAAACCAGGCACCTCGGGGCTCTTGATACCTCTCACTATCGTCCCATTGCTCTGACCAGTGTAGTCTGTAAGGCGATGGAACGATTGGTGAATAGACGTTTGATATGGTATTTGGAGACTTACAATAGTCTTTCTTCTCACCAATATGGCCTTTGCAAGGGCCGATCTACTTTGGACCCCTTGCTCCACTTAGATACGTATGTTCGAAATGCCTTTGCTAATAAACATTCCGTCCTAGCAGTCTTTTTTGATCTTGAGAATGCACATGACACGAGAATGTGATACAGTCAAGTTTCTTGGCCTTCTCTTCGATCGCTGGTTGACATGGAAACCTCACATTTCCTCTTTGAAGGCAGCTTGCCATGGTCGGCTGAATCTCCTTAAAATTCCAGTGCATCGTTCATGGGGAGCTGATCGCCGAACTCTCCTCCGTTTGCATTCCACCCTAGTCTTGTCCAACCTAAATTATGGCGACACAGTCTATTCTGCGGCTTCTCCTACAACTCTTTCTAATTTAGATCCTCTTCATTATCAGGGTCTACGTTTATGCCTTGGTAACTTTCGTTCATCCCCTGTTGAAAGCCTCTATGCTGAGGCGAAGGTTCCTTCCTTAGCTGATCGTCGTGATGCTCATTGCGTATGTTACTTTGTTCGCTCTCGTGACCTTCGTGTTCTGTCTACGTATAGGTTGGTATCAAACATTAGTAAAAGCCCATTATTTGTTCAACGCCCCTTCTTACTCCAACTGTTTTTTTCTCTTCGTCTTCACTCACTCCGGTATTTTCTCCACTTACCTCCCTTTTATGTTCATCTAGCGTCTGCCTTTTTCCTTTCCCTTGGGAGGTTCCGAAGGAGCGTGTCTGTTCTCTCCTACTGCCGAGGTCATTTGTTAGACTCGGCTAGAATTTTTACTGCCGAGTTGTATGCCATCCTCATTGTACTTCTCCATATTACATATATGTCTCCTTGGACGTTTGTGATCATTTCAGATTCCCTCAGGGCTTTACAAGCCATTAAACGATTTTATTTCCTTCATCCATTAGTCATTCGTATTCAACTATGTTGTGCCGTGTGGCTAGCAAAAACAAAGACGTCGTTTTCTGTTGGGTCCTGGACACGTTGATGATCAGGGCAGTGAACAAGCGGATGCTGCTGCGAGGTCAGAGATTATTTTCCAGTCATCTCTGTCCGTCTGCACCATAACAAATTGCACTCTATTAAACCGCTTTTAGGTTTGTGGTCATCTTCTTACCACCGTTGCCGTACTCGGGAGACTGCGCCCTCCCGTCTCCGCATTGGCCATACTCGCCTTACCCATGGGTATCTCAAGGAACGACACCATATTCCTCTCTTTGAGGTTTGTCGGGTCCCTCTTTCGTTCTTCCCTTGCTTACTGGAAGTTCAAGCCCCTCACACACCTCCTTTACCCCCTCCCTCCAACCACTCCTAGGCCGACCCCTACCATGTCTTCCCTCCACTACAGATTTATACACTCTCGAAGTCATTATATTTCGTTCCGCTCTCTCTACATATCCGAAACATCTCAACAACCCCTCCTCAGCTCCCTGAATGATAATAACAGTATTAACAAAATAATAATAATAATAATAATAATAATAATAATAATAATAATAATAATAATAATAATAATAGGTAGTAGGTTGGTAGACAGCAACCACCCAGGGAGGTACTACCGTCCTGCCAGGTGACTGTGAAACAGAAACCTGAAACTGTTTTACATGATGGTAGGATTGCTGGTGTCTTTTTTCTGTCTCATAAACACGCTGGATAACAGGTATATCTAGCTACTTCTACTTACACTTTAGGTCACACTACACTGGCATACACATGCATATATATACATACACACATCTAGGTTTTTCTTCTTTTTCTTAATAGCTCTTGTTCTTTTTATTTTCTCTATTGTCCATGGGGAAGTGGAAAAGAATCTTTCCTCCGTAAGCCATGCGTGTCGTATGAGGCGACTAAGATGCCGGGAGCAATGGGCTAGTAACCCTTCTCCTGTACAAATCTACTAAAAACGAGAAGAAGAAAACTTTATAAAATTGGGTTGTCTGAATGTGCGTGGATGTAGTGCGGATGATAAGAAAGAGATGATTGCCGATGTTATGAATGAAAGAAGTTGGATGTCCTGGCCCTAAGCGAAACAAAGCTGAAGGGGGTAGGCGAGTTTCAGTGGGAGAAATAAATGGGATTAAGTCAGGAGTATCTAGAGAGTTAGAGCTAAGGAAGGGGTAGCATAATGTTGAAGGATCAGTTATGGAAGGAAAAGAGGGAATATAAATGTGTAAATTCAAGGATTATGTGGATTAAAATAAGGGTCGGATGCGAAAAGTGGGTCATAATAAGCGTGTATGCACCTGGAGAAGAGAGGAGTGTAGAGGAGAGAGAGATTTTGGGAGATGTTAAGCGAATGTATAGGAACTTTTGAACCAAATGAGAGAGTAATTGTGGTAGGGGACCTAAATGCTAAAGTGGGAGAAACATGCAGAGAGGGTGTAGTAGGTAAGTTTGGTTTGCCAGGTTTTAAATGATAATGGGAGCCCTTTGATTGAACTTTGTATAGAAAGGGGTTTAGTTATAGGTAATACATATTTTAAGAAAAAGAGGATAAATAAGTATACAAGATATGATGTATTGCGTAATGACAGTAGTTTGTTGGACTATGTATTGGTAGATAAAAGACTGTTGAGTAGACTTCAGGATGTACATGTTTATAGAGGGGCTACAGATATATCAGATCACTTTTTAGTTATAGCTACAGTGGGAGTAAAAGGTAGATGGGATACAAGGAAAATAGAATCAGTAAGTAAAAGAGAGGTGAAGGTTTATAAACTAAAAGAGGAGGCAGTTAGGGTAAGATATAAACAACTATTGGAGGATAGATGGGCTAGTGAGAGTGTAGGCAATGGGGTCGAAAATGTATGGGGTAGATTTAAAAATGTAGTGTTAGAGTGTTCAGCAGAAGTTTGTGGTTACAGGCGAGTGGGTGCGGGAGGAAGAGGAGCGATTGGTGGAATGATGATGTAAAGAGAGTAGTAAGGGAGAAAAGTTAGCATATGAGAGGTTTTTACAAAGTAGAAGTGATGGAAGGAGGGAAGAGTATATGGAGAGAAAAAGAGAGGTTAAAGAGTGGTGAAGCAATGTAAAAGAGAGCAGATGAGAGATGGGTGAGATGTTATCAGCAAATTTTGTTGAAAATAAGAAAAAGTTTTGGAATGAGATTAATAAGTTGAGGAAGCCTAGAGAACAAATGGATTTGACAGTTAAAAATAGGAGAGGAGAGTTATTAAATGGAGATTAGAGGTATCGGAAGATGGAGAGAATATTTTGAGGATTTGTTAAATGTTGATGAAGACAGGAAGCTGTGATTTCGTGTGTAGGGCAAGGAGGAATAACATCTTGTAGGAGTGTGGAAGAGCCAGTTGTGGGTGTAGGGAAGTTCGTGAGGCAGTGGGTAGAATGAAAGGGGTAAGGCAGCTGGGATTGATGGGATAAAGATAGAAATGTTAAAAGCAGGTGGGATATAGTTTTGGAGTGGTTGGTGCTATTATTTAATAAATGTATGGAAGAGGGTAAGGTACCTAGGATTGGCAGAGAGCGTGTATTGTTCCTTTGTATAAAGGCAAAGGGGACAAAAGAGAGTGCAAAAATTATAGGGGAATAAGTCTGTTGAGTGTACCTGGTAAAGTGTATGGTAGAGTTATTATTGAAAGAATTAAGAGTAAAACAGAAAGCAGGATAGCAGATGAACAAGGGGCTTTAGGAAAGGTAGGGGTGTGTAGACCAAGTGTTTACAGTGAAACATATAGGTGAACAGTATTTGGATAAGGGTAAAGATGTTTTTGTGGCATTTATGGATTTGGAAAAGGCGTATGATAGGGTAGATAGGGGGCAATGTGGCAGATGTTGCAGGTGTATGGAATAGGAGAAAGGTTACTGAAAGCAGTGAAGAGTTTTTATGAGGATAGTGAGGCTCAGGTTAGAGTGTGTAGGAGGGAAGGGGACTATTTCCCAGTAAAAGTGGGCCTTAGACAAGGATGTGTGATGTCACCGTGGTTGTTCAATATATTTATAGATGGGGTTGTAAGAGAAGTGAATGCGAGGGTCTTGGCAAGAGGTGTTGGGCTAAAAGATAAAGAAGCAAATACAAAGTGGGAGTTGTCACAGTTGCTTTTTGCTGATGACACTGTGCTTTTGGGAGATTCTGAAGAGAAGCTGCAGAGGTTGGTGGATGAATTTGGTAGGGTGTGTAAAGAAGAAAATTGAAAGTGAATATAGGAAAGAGTAAGGTGATGAGGATAACAAAAGAATAGGTGACGAAAGATTGGATATCAGATTGGAGGGAGAGAGTATGGAGGAGGTGAATGTATTCAGATATTTGGGAGTGGACATGTCGGCGGATGGGTCTATGAAGGATGAGGTGAATCATAGAATTGATGAGGGAAAAGGGTGAGTGGAGCACTTCGGAGTCTGTGGAGACAAAGAACCTTGTCCATGGAAGTAAAGAGGGAATGTATGAGTATAGTTATACCAACGCTCTTATATGGGTGTGAAGCATGGGTGATGAATGTTGCAACGAGGAGAAGGCTGGAGGCAGTGGAGATGTCATGTCTGAGGTCAATGTGTGGTGTGAATATAATGCAGAGAATTCGGAGTTTGGAAATTAGGAGGAGGTGCGGGATTACCAAAACGATTGTCCAGAGAGCTGAGGAGGGTTGTTGAGATGGTTTGGACATGTAGAGAGAATGGAACGAGACAGAGTGACTTCGAGAGTGTATAAATCTGTAGTGGAGGGAAGGCGGGTAGGGGTCGGCCTAGGAAAGGTTGGAGGAGGGTAAAGGAAGTTTGTGTGCGAGGGCTTGGACTTCCAGCAAGCATGTGTGAGCGTATTTGATAGGAGTGAATGGAGGCATATGGTTTTAATACTTGACGTGCTGTTGGAGTGTGAGCAAAGTAACATTTATGAAGGATTCAGGAAACCGGCAGGCCGGACTTGAGTTCTGGAGATGGGAAGTACAGTGCCGGCACTCTGAAGGAGGAGTGTTAATGTTGCAGTTTTATAACTGTAGTGTAAAACACCCTTCTGGCAAGACAGTGATGGAGTGAATGATGATGAAAGTTTTCTTTTTCGGGCCACCCTGCCTTGGTGGGAATCGGCCGATGTGTTAATAAAAAAAAAAAAAAAAAATAATAATAATAATAATAATAATAATAATAATAATAATAATAATAATAATAATAATAATAATAATAATAATAATAATAATAATAATAATAATAATAATGAACTCGTATGTTTAGGTTTGCTATTGTTTTTCCATGAAATTTCTCTGTATAATGTTTTAAGGGGTGTGCATGAACAAGCCTTAGAGTGATTATTAATTTTACTTATTACATCACACGAAGTAACCAGTGCCGACGAACGTATGAAGATGGCGCACGTGCAACGTATTGGGAACTTTAATTCACGAGACGTTTTGCTCACAAAGAGATTCCTAAATTCAATAAAAGTTTATAAAATCTAAAATGAGAGAAAATGCAATCGATGGAAGGTCAGTTGAAGCGAGATATGATGTGTCAAGTCACATGAGAGCCCGGACCCTGTCAATTAAAGGTGGACACTGCTTTGGATTGCTAAACCTCTCACTGTTTTACACAGGTGTGTTGCTTTGTTATATTATGACTGACCAGACTCTTGGAACTCTGTGTTCATTAAGAACTGAAAGAAACCCCTCTTGCGTGCCCTAACTATGTTATAGAGAAGGAGAATAGACATGGGTGAAATTCCACAGTCACTAAAAACAACGGATATAGCCCCACTCGAAATGAAAAATCCATGAAGGTGGCAGCAAAGCATTAGCTTAGAACTATAGACCAATAGCTCTAACGTCCCACATCATAAAAATCTTAGATAGAATACTAAGAAACATGTTTGCAAACCACTTGGATTCCCAAAACCTGCACAATCCAAGGCAACGTGTGTTCAGAGCGGGTCGCTCGCAACTACTGGACCACTATGCACTGGAAGAAAAACGGAATGTAGATGTAATATACACAGACTTTGCAAAAGCCTTTGACAAGTGCGATCATGGTGTAATAATGCACAATATAAGTGCTAAGGAAATAACTTGCAAAGTGGGCAGATGGATCTTCAACTTTCTAACCAATCGAAAACAAAGAGTTGTGGTAAACAGAGTTACCATAAATCGAAAACTGCCATAGTGAAAATCTCTGTTCCACAAGGCACAGTACTCGCCCCATCCTGTTCCTCATCCTCATATCAGACATATACAGAGATGTAATCCACAGCACCGTGTCTTACTTTGCAGACGATACTAGGATCTGCATGAGTGTCATCCATTGAGGACACGGTTAACCTCCAAGAAGATATAAGCCAAGTTTTCCAATGGGCTACGGAAAATAGTATGATGTTCAATGAAGACAAATTTCAACTACTCCGTTATGGAAAACTGGAGAAGATAATAATCAGAACTGAGTATACCACAAACTCTAATCATGCAATAGAGCGGAAAATAATGTGAGGGACCTGGGAGCGGTAATATCTAAGGATCTCATATTCAAGGATTACAAGTGTCATTATCACATCTGCGAAGAAAATTATGGGATGGATAATGAGAACTTTCAAAACAAGAGAAGCCAAGTCAGTGATGATCCATTTTAAATCATTTGTTCTCTCTAGGCTGGAATACTGCTGTAATCCGTTCAAAGCAAGTGAAATTGCAGATCTAGAGGATGTACTGAAAACTTTAAATGCAAGTACAAGTTTAGTCAAACACCTTAACTACTGGGAACGCTTGGAAGCACTTGACTTGTACTCGCTGGAGCGCAGGCGAGAGAGATACGTCATAATGTAGACTTGGAAAATATTAGAAGGAATAGTCCCTAATCTGCTCACGAAAATCACTCCCTACGAAAGCAAAAGACTGGGCAGGAAGTGCAAAATACCCCCAGTGAAAAGTAGGACGCCATTGGTACAATAGGAAAAAACACAATACGTGTCCGGGGCCCTAAACTGTTCAGCATCCACCAAGCATAAGGGTAATTACCAATAGACCCCTGGTTGTCTTCCAGAGGGAGTTGGACAGATACTTAAAGTCGGTGCCGGATCGGCCGGGCTGTGGTTCGTATGTTGGACTGCGTGAGGCCAGCAGTAACTGCCTGGTCGATCAAGCCCTGATCCACCGGGAGGCCTGGTCGTGGACCGGGCCTCGGGGGCGTTGATCCCCGGAATACCCTCCAGGTAAACTCCAGGTAAACTATGCAACGGCGCCTGTTCAGATCCTCTTCCTTCAAGATAAGTCTAGCCTGGTGTACACTAAGATATGTGCATCTTTCGGTGTATATAACTTAATGAAAAACAAAAAAAGGCACAATACAATGACTGGAACAATACACACACAACCCGCACATAAATGGTCCAGGTAGGACCGAAACGTCGTCGTAAGCTCCTCTCTTTTTAAATGTGCGGGTTGTGTGTATATAACTTTATGAAGTTTAGCGGAGTTGGGGGTCAAGACCGATCTACTCTACGAGAGTCACTGCAGCTGTACCTGACAAAACTAATTTAATACCTGAAATATACATCTGTTAATGTATATATCCTGTCAAGTTTAATTAAACTTTAGCCAGAAATAATTAAATTGTGGGATTTATTATGAGCTATTTTAAAAATAATTGTCACGCCATTTATTAATGGTTTTGTTAGTGTTTTTTTTTTTTTTATTTTTAGTGTTTATAAGTAAAATTAAGTTAAGAATTACTGTACGAATAAATGCTCAGATGAATGGACTAAGCGTGATTAAAATAAAATTTGTGTTAAACTTAACTTAGTTTAAGTACCTACATATATATCAGTTTGAAGGAGTGAGAGTATTTATGTGGTGATCAGTACGAGTCAAGTGAGAACGTGTCTGAGTTTAAATAAAAGTAGTTAAAATAGAGTTTTAATCTGGTGACATTGCAGTAATATTCTTACATTCACTCGGTCAAACCAGATATGAATAAAAATCCAAAATTCAATGTCAGGATATAATAAAAATTCTTTACAGTTTCCCATATTTCACTTCCTCATGAAAATATTGATATTGTGTTTCTAAGAGAACAAAAGCAGTGTCAGGGATGACTTGGTTTGTATTTTGGTAGCCACGACGACAGTGTAAGTAGTCGACTTGAAAACATTGGAAAAATAAGATCGTATATAGTGAATGTAAACGAAGGACATGTCAGTTCCCAGTGAGGCCTCGTCCTGCCTCAGTTCCCAGCGAGACCTCGTCCTGCCTCAGCTCCCAGTGAGACCTCGTCCCGCCTAAGTTCCCAGTGAGGCCTCGTCCTGCCTCAGTTCCCAGTGAGGCCTCGTCCTGCCTCAGTTCCCAGTGAGGACTCGTCCTGCCTCAGTTCCCAGTGAAGCCTCGTCCTGCCTCAGTTCCCAGCTAGGCCTCGTCCTGCCTCAGTTCCCAGTGAGGCCTCGTCCTGCCTGAGTTCCCAGTGAAGCACCGTCCTGCCTCAGTTCCCAGCGAGGCCTCGTCCTGCCTCAGTTCCCAGTGAAGCCTCGTCTTGCCTCAGTTCCCAGTGAGGCCTCGTCCTGCCTCAGTTCCCAGTGAAGCCTCGTCCTGCTCAGTTCCCAGTGAAGCCTCGTCCTGCTCAGTTCCCAGTGAAGCCTCGTCCTGCCTCAGTTCCCAGCGAGGCCTCGTCCTGCCTCAGTTCCCAGTGAAGCACCGTCCTGCGTCAGTTCCCAGCGAGGCCTCGTCCTGCCTCAGTTCCCAGTGAGGCCTCGTCCTGCCTCAGTTCCCAGTGAGGCCTCGTCCTGCCTCAGTTCCCAGTGAGGCCTCGTCCTGCCTCAGTTCCCTGTGAGGCCTCGACCTGCCTCAGTTCCCAGTGAAGCCTCGTCCTGCTCAGTTCCCAGTGAGGCCTCGTCCTGCCTCAGTTCCCAGTGAGGCCTCGTCCTGCCTCAGTTCCCTGTGAGGCCTCGACCTGCCTCAGTTCCCAGTGAGGCCTCGTCCTGCCCCAGTTCCCAGTGAAGCCTCGTCCTGCCTCAGTTCCCAGTGAGCCTCGTCCTGCCTCAGTTCCCAGTGAGGCCTCGTCCTGCCTCAGTTCCAGTGAGGCCTCTGTCCTGCCCCAGTTCCCAGTGAGGCCTCGTCTGCCTCAGTTCCCAGTGAGGCCTCGTCCTGCCTCAGTTCCCAGTGAAGCCTCGTCCTGCTCAGTTCCCAGTGAGGCCTCGTCCTGCCTCAGTTCCCAGCGAGGCCTCGTCCTGCCTCAGTTCCCAGTGAGGCCTCGTCCTGCCTCAGTTCCCAGTGAGGCCTCGTCCTGCCTCAGTTCCCAGTGAGGCCTCGTCCTCCTCAGTTCCCAGTGAGGCCTCGTCCTGCCTCAGTTCCCAGTGAGGCCTCGTCCTGCCTCAGTTCCCAGTGAAGCCTCGTCCTGCCTCAGTTCCCAGTCGAGGCCTCTCCTGCCTCAGTTCCCAGTGAGGCTTTTTTTTTTTTTTTTTTTTTTTTTTTTTCCTGCCCCAGTTCCCAGTGAGGCCGACCTGCCTCAGTTCCCAGAAGCCTCGTCCTGCTCAGTTCCCAGTGAGGCCTCGTCCTGCCTCAGTTCCCAGTGAGCCTCGTCCTGCCTCAGTTCCCAGTGAGGCCTCGACCTGCCTCAGTTCCCAGTGAGGCCTCGTCCTGCCTCAGTTCCCAGTGAGGCCTCGTCCTGCCTCAGTTCCCAGTGAGGCCTCGTCCTGCCTCAGTTCCCAGTGAGCCTGCCTCCTCAGTTCCCAGGAAGGCCTCGTCCTGCCTCAGTTCCCAGTGAGGCCTCGTCCTGCCTCAGTTCCCAGTGAGGCCTCGTCCTGCCTCAGTTCCAGTGAGGCCTCGCCTGCTCAGTTCCCAGTGAGGCCTCGTCCTACCTCAGTTCCCAGTGAAGCCTCGTCCTGCCTCAGTTCCCAGTGAGGCCTCGCCTGCCTCAGTTCCCAGTGAGGCCTCGTCCTGCCTTAGTTCCAGTGAGCCTCGTCCTGCCTCAGTTCCCAGTGAGGCCTCGTCCTGCCTCAGTTCCCAGTGAAGCCTCGTCCTGCTCAGTTCCCAGTGAAGCCTCTTCCTGCCTCAGTTCCCAGCGAGCCTCGTCCTGCCTCAGTTCCCAGTGAAGCCTCGTCCTGCTCAGTTCCCAGTGAGGCCTCGTCCTGCCTCAGTTCCCGAGGCCTCGCCTGCTCAGTTCCCAGAAGGCTCTCTGTCCTGCCTCAGTTCCCAGTGAGGCCTCGTCCTGCCTCAGTTCCGTGAGGCCTCGCCTGCCTCAGTTCCCAGTGAGGCCTCGTCCTGCCCCAGTCTCCCAGGTGAGGCCTCGTCCTGCCTCAGTTCCCAGTGAGGCCTCTGCCTTCCTCCAGTTCCCAGGAGGCCTCGTCCTGCCTCAGTTCCCAGTGAGGGTCCTCTCGTCCTGCCCTGCCTCCAGTCCCTCTGCCTCAGTTCCAGATGGAGCCTCGTCCTGCCTCAGTTCCCAGTGAGGCTCGTCCTGCTCAGTTCCCAGTGAGGCCTCGTCCTGCCTCAGTTCCCAGTGAGGCCTCGTCCTGCCTCAGTTCCCAGTGAGGCCTCGTCCTGCCTCAGTTCCCAGTGAGGCCTCGTCCTGCCTCAGTTCCCTGTGAGGCCTCGACCTGCCTCAGTTCCCAGTGAGGCCTCGTCCTGTCTCAGTTCCCAGTGAGGCCTCTCCTGCCTCAGTTCCCAGTGGGCTCTCGTCCTGCCTCAGTTCCCAGTGAGCCTCGATCCTGCTCAGTTCCCAGTGAGCCTCGTCCTGCCTCAGTTCCCAGTGAGGCCTCGTCCTGCCTCAGTTCCCAGTGAGGCCTCATTCTGCCTCAGTTCCCAGTGAGCCTCGTCCTGCTCTCAGTTCCCAGTGAGCCCGTCCTGCCTCAGTTCCCAGCGAGGCCTCGTCCTGCCTCCCATAGTTCCCCAGTGAGCCTCGCCTGCCTCAGTTCCCAGCAGGCTTGTCCTGTCTCAGTTCCCAGTGAGGCCGTCCTCCTCAGTCCCAGGGGCCGGCCTCGTCCTGTCTCAGTTCCCAGTGAGGCCTCGTCCTGCCCAGTTCCCAGTGAGGCCTCGCCTGCCTCAGTTCCCAGTGAGCCTCGTCCTGCCTCAGTTCCCAGTGAGCCTCGTCCTGCCTCAGTTCCCAGTAAGCCCTCGTCCTGTCTCAGTTCCCAGTGAGGCCTCGTCCTGCCTCAGTTCCCAGTGAGCCTCGTCTGCTCAGTTCCTGTGAGGCTCCTTCAGAAGCTCTGCCTCAGTTCCCAGTGAGGCCTCGTCCTGCCTCAGTTCCCAGTGAGGCCTCGTCCTCCTCAGTTCCCAGTGAGGCCTCGTCCTGCCTCAGTTCCCCCTGTGAGGCCTCGCCTGCCTCAGTTCCCAGTGAGGCCTCGTCCTGCTCAGTTCCAGTGAGGCCTGCCTGCCTCAGTTCCCAGTGAGGCCTCGTCCTGCCTCAGTTCCCAGTGAGGCCTCGTCCTGCCTCAGTTCCCAGTGAGCCTCGTCCTGCTCAGTTCCCAGTGAAGCCCTCCTGCCTCAGTTCCCAGCAGGCCTCGTCCTGCTCAGTTCCGTGAGGCCTCGTCCTGCCTCAGTTGCCAGTGAGGCCTCGTCCTGCCTCAGTTCCCAGTGAAGCCTCGTCCTGCCTCAGTTCCCAGTGAAGCTTCTTCCTGCCACAGTTCCCAGCGAGGTCTCGTCCTGCCTCAGTTCCCAGCGAGGCCTCGTCCTGCCTCAGTTCCCAGTGAGGCCTAGCCCTGCCTCAGTTCCCAGTGAAGCCTCGTCTTGCCTCAGTTCCCAGTGAAGCCTCGTCCTGCCTCAGTTCCCAGTGAGGCCTCGTCCTGCCCCAGTTCACAGTGAGGCTTCGTCCTGCCTCAGTTCCCAGTGAAGCCTCGTTCTGGCTCAGTTCCCAGTGAAGCCTCGTTCTGCCTCAGTTCCCAGCGAGGCCTCGTCCTGCCTCAGTTCTCAGTGAAGCCTCTTCCTGCCTCAGTTCCCAGCGAGGCCTCGTCCTGCCTCAGTTCCCAGTGAAGCCTATTCCTGCCTATGGGCATATTGCTCCGGAGTGTGACAGGAGGGAGGGACAGCAATATGATATAAGGAATGTGGTGGAGGTTCAGGATGTGGAGCCTAGTGTACAGGTCGAAGAAGAGGTAGTGGATCCCAAAGGCACATGAAGTGAGATTGTGAAAGCCTCTGAGGAGATGTGTTGTACTTTGCCAACTATGTCACAGGACGCAGAGGTGGTGGAAACACGGGTACAGAGGAGTGATGTAGATTTGGAAATTGATGCTGCATTACCGGAGGTATTGTGGGTATTTTTGGATACTCCTCAGGATGACGGGGTTTTGGAAGCCAGTGAGACTGTTGTGAAGTTAATGGGTGATGTGGGGGAGGGGGAAATTGGGTGTCGGAGCTGAGTCAAGCTGTTTTGATATACAGGAGGTGCAGGTAACCGTGCACAGGGAGGATAGTGGGTCGAACATGGATATTAGTACTGAATCGCACAACCAATCCATTTAAATGTCAGAAGACGACGTCCTGACGCCTGGCCAGACGTCTGGCAAGAAGGTATGGGTGGAGGCACCACAAAAAGAACTAGGGGGGGGTGAAGGGGGTAGAAGGAGCAAAGGGTGTGCAGGGCAATAGTAAGGTAACTGGAGCCCAGAAAATTACGATGCAGAAAGTGTGTAAGTCAAAAGGAAGGCCACCTCTATCTTATTCAAGTGTATCACGTTTAACGTGAACGGCCTGAAGGCCGAGGTAAAAAGGAAATTTTGTTGAAGTGACTTTGCGACGGTATACGGTGGACATAGGCTTCTTACAGGAGCATAATTTCAGGTATGGTAGAGATTTGTTGTTGCAAGGGTATAGAGTGTATGTGGGCAGCTTGGGAAGCTTCAAAGGAGGGGTTGCAGTAGTCGTGAGAGAGAGTCCAGTCCTTTTCAGTTGTTGACTTGGGAGGAGGGAGGGGAGGGGCAGATCGTGAGAGTTAATGGGGTATGGGGGGGTGAGAGTTACTTTCATGGGCATATATATGCCAGCTGTTAGAAATAAAAGGATCAATTAGGATTTTGTGAGGGGCCATTTAGTCTATTTCATGGGAGGTTTAGCTGAGGTTATGATAATTGGGGGCGACTCGAACTGTGTTATCAGGAAGAAGGATGTCAAACCCTGTGAAGCTGGGTGTGTCTTAAGTATTTTGAGGGATATGTTGGGGAGTACAAGGGTGGTTGATGTGGTGGGGGGTGTGGATCATACTTTTATCTGGCGGGGGTACGCTGCACACTTGGACAGGGTTTATGTGTCAGGGGTGGTAACGCTGGGGGAGATTAGGTATGTAGACGTAGGGTTTTCGGATCATAGGGGTGTGTTGGTGGAGGTAGGATGGGAGGGAATGGTTAAATGGTACCCAGGTTATTGGAAACTCAATGTGAAGAGGAGAGGAAAGGATGTTTTTGAAGAATGGTGGGAGAAAGTATGGGACAAAGGGAAGATGGAGAAAGATGTTACTTAATGGTGGGAGCAATGTGCCAAACCGGGCATTAGGGACTTTTACAAGGCAAGGGGAAGAGAGAAAAAGCAATGTAAATATGGTTTACAGAAGTATTTGGAGGGGCAGCTTCAGCATTGTTATGAGAGAGGAAGGAGCATACAGGTGGAAGAGATGGGAGTTATAAAGGGGCAGTTGTGAGAGATACAAAACGAGCGGTTCAATGCGATACGTTTGTGTGGGGGTATGGACAATGTCTTTTGGGGCAACAAGCCTTCGACTACTGTTTTGAGGTCATTTCAACAGAGAAGGAAGGGTATGACGGTGATGGGGCTGGAGGTAGAAGATGAAATCAACAGAGGCTATGAGTCTGTTTTTGGCACAGTTGTTTAAGCAATACTTGCAAAAGGGTGTGGGTGGAGGCAGGGAGGAGGGAATCATAGTGGAAGGTATACAATAGGTGTTGGGGGACGAGGATAGGACCAGCATGGAAGGGGAAATAAGTGAAGAAGAGGTGTGGATGGCTGTGAAAAGCATGAGTTTGAGAAAAGCGCCGAGTCTGAATGGGATTCCGAATGACTTTTGGAGAATTGGTGTGTAATGAGAGAGTGTCTGGTACGATTGTTGAATTGTATGAAAGAGACTGGATGTTTGGAAACAACTCAGCGCATAAGGGTTGTAGTATTAGTTAAAAAGAGGTGTGCAGGAGAAACAATTAGTGATTATAGGGCTTGTCTATGATTTGCGCTGACTATAAAATATTTGCTAAGGTACTAGGAAATAGAATGAAAAGGGTGTTAGGGTGGATGATCGAAGCTGGGCAATATGGTATACCTGGACGGAGTATGAATCAGGGGCATACACGGATACGAGACTTCATTGAAAATAGTATGGGTGGAGGTGTTCTGGCTTTAGATTGGAATGCTGCATATGAAAGCATTGATAGAGATATGTTGTGGATGATAATGAGAAAGCAAGGTTTTGGTGATGAGATAGTCGAATGGGCAAAGTTGTTGTATAAGGATGCGAGTGTGAGGGTGCAAGTCAATGGTTTGGTGGGTAAGAAAGTGTGAATTTGGAAGTGTCTGCAGCAGGGGTGCCCCTTGTCGCAGATCCTTTTGGCGTGCTTGCAGAACCCTCTATGCAGGCTGATTGAGGTGGGGGTATAGGAGGGAAAAGAGGTTCTGGGGCGTGAGTCTGGCAATGTGTTAGTCGGGGGAGAGGAAGGTTTAAGAAATGTGGGCTGGATTCTTGAGATTTTTGCCAGGGCGACGGGTTTAGCCATTAATACTGCTAAGTCTAAGTTGTTGGAGGTGGGTTTATGGGTTGGAGATGGCATGGGGAAGAGGTTTGGATGGCCTGTAGTAGGAAGGGTAAAGATCTGTGGTGTTATTTTTATGAAAGATGTCTGTGAGGCTCGGAGAGTGAATGCTGAGGAAGTTGTGGGGGGGGGAGTGTTACGGAGGATGGGAGGGTGGTGGATGGGGAGCTAACCATACAGCAAAGGGTGGTAGTGGTTAATGCATTAGTGTATAGTAAGTTATGGTATGTGGCGGGGTTTTTTCCTGTGTTGATTGGGGATGTGATAGAATTAGAAAGAAAGGTTCTGAGGTTTGTGTGGGGTTTTGGAAAACATTGGTTAAATAAGGAGGTTGTTATGACATGGCAGGGATTGGGGGGTCTGGGGCTCATAAACATAAGGAGACATCTTATGGGCATGTACGTAAAGTATTGCTATCTACAGAAGGGGGGATGGGATTGGGGCAGAAGGGTGGAAAGGGTTATGAATGAATTGAAAAGGTGGTGGAGGGGGAAGGATTTGTTGAAGTGTGGTGATATGCTGAGAAGTATTTTGGCAGTGAGAGACCCTCGGGGAGGGTGCAGAAGTGGTGGTAGAGGAGGCAGTGTTCCCAGTATATAACTGGAAGGGAATATGGGGTGGGTTGCGACATTTGCGACGAGGGTGTGTGAGGTAGGATATAGGTTTTTGCATGGGGCAGTAGCATCGAGGGCAGTGCTATATAAAATGGGGTTGGCAGTGACGCCAATTTGTGATAGGTGCGGTGGGGAGGATACTGCATACCATGTTGTATACTTTTGCGAAAGCTTGGGAAGACTAAGGGAATGGTTGGGAGGGGTGATCCTTTTGATGGGGGTAGGATGAATCAATGCTTTAAGGGTGCTGAGTTTAGATATTGGAGAGGTGTGTTAGGATGTAAGGAGGGCTCTCATGTATGTGGCAGTTGATTATGTGAATGTATCATGGAATTTGCAGGGGGAACAGGGGGGAGTCCGTTTAAAGGCCGTGGCAGCTTCAATATATAGAACAAAATGCAGGAACAGGGTTTTATATGGTGAAGGGTGGGATTGGTTTTTTCCAGACAGTTACAGAAGTATGACAGTGGGCAGACTTTTAGAGGTGGGAGGAGAGGAAGGAAGAGGAGGGTGAAGCTGAGAAATGAAAGTGACTGGTCTCTCAGGGGGGAGGAGAAAGAGGGAGTTTGGGGTGTGTGGGGGAGTATGTGTTTTCTCATAGGGCTAGAGAATGGAAGGTTTTGTGTGGGGGTGGGGGTGGGGGTGGTTATGCCGGAGAACTTACCTGTATGACTTGGTTTTTTGGGGTGACAAGTGATGACTTTTTGAACTTGAAAGTTTTTGGTTTGAATGTGTATGATACTGGTTCAAGGACTTCTGACGGGGGGAGGGGAAGGGGGAGGGTTTCACGTGGGTTTCTGGGCAATACAGAGGTGGCTTTCCTATGACACAGTGGAGGATATAGCAAGATAAAGGTTCGAATAGCCTCCTGGATATGGAGGACTTTTAATTGCCATATTGTGATGACATGTAGCAAGAATTGTTGGAAATGTAAAGGCCTCAAGTATGTAATGCATATGGCGGGTTAAAATTGTAATGACATTATTTATACATTATGTATAGGATTGTAATTACGAAGAATCCAGTATTGTGTAGTAAAGGCCTAAGAGTACCATACTTTGTGTGTTAAAAGACATACCTTCTACGGTAGTATGAACATATGGGGTAAAGATATAATTTTATGGCAGTATTGAAGCACTGTGTAATGTTTCCAGTCACAAGTTAGTACGATGAGGATGTATATTTTTTTGAAATGTCTGCCCTATGTGTAGGGGAAGTGTTATCAGGTCAATAAGCAATGTGCTGTGACGATGTATTAATGGTATGTATGCCCTGGTTGGGGGAATCATATTCAGGTTAATTTTGTCTGTGTAATTCTTTTATTTTTTTGAATAAAGGTGGGGAATTGTACCCTGATGGGGTTTGAGACTGGGTCATGGTATAAGAAGTACGTCAACTACCTTCATGAGCTTGATAGTGTTGGTACAATGGTGTGAGACGTTATGGGAGCTTTAAGAAGTTCTGTGAATACTTTGGCTTAATATTTATTTGTATATATATGTTATGTATATATTTCGGTATGATAGGGTACTCCTTATGTCTTATAACATGGGTAGGGGATATAGACACACAGATATCAAAGAGTAACATTTTGAGAAGGAAGAATTACGAAGCATGAATATGATTTTGTGGAATACACAGGGGAGGGGGGGAATATTTAGAATGAAACTGGCGAGTCGCTCATGTGAAGGGACATCGGAAACTTTTGTAAAAGCTAGGCATTATGGTCTAAGTTTTTTTTTATTTTGAAACGCAGCATTGTGTATTGTCATATATTAGGGGTATATACACGGATTGTTCCTTTGTTGGTGATCGTAGAATTGATTCCTTTGGGATGAAATGTTAACTATATTTAAGTTTATTACTAAGTTTATTGTGTATTTCATCATTGTATGAAGTAGTATGTCTTATGAACAGAATCTTTTCATATGTGTATAACATTTCTATGTAACATGTATGTTCAGTTTTTTTTAAATAAAATATAAAAAAATTTTTACACGTTTCAGAGGAAAGTTGAGGTATGGATTCACTCGTGCAGTTCGTGTTCAGCTGCAGAGTTCAGCAGAGGTCGTTTACAAACATTGTGTTCAGTGTCTGGCGTCACATCAACTGAACAACAAGCTGTGTATTAACCAGCAAGGATATATACACCAAGATATGTATATATCTTACCCATACTATGAAGCGTGTATCTGTATACACACCAGAAAGTGTCTATCTCTCTCACTACTCAGATATGGAAAACTTGAAGAAATTAAAACTGTATCAGGGTATACAAGAAATTCTAACAATACAATAGAGCGAAAAACTAATGTGAAGGTCCTGGGAGTAATAATGTCAGAGGATCTCATCTTCAAAGACCACAACAATGTATTTACCACATCTGCTAGAAAATGATAGGATGGATAAGGAGAACCTTCAAAACTAGTGACGCCAAGCCCATAATGAGCCTTTATAAATTGCTTGTTCTCTTAGGCTAGAATACTGCTGTACACTAACTGCCCTCCCCCCATGGACCCATTATATACCTCTGTAATCTTTTGACTACCGCCCACAGGATGGGTATGGGGTGCATAATAAAGATATTAAACTAACTAACTAAACCCCTTCAAGGCAGGCGAAATTGCCGACCTGGAGAGTGTACTAAGAACTTTCACGGCACACGTAAGTACGATAAAGCACCTAAATTACTGGGAACGGTTGAAGTCCGTTGGTATGTATTCCCTGGAACGCTGACGATAGAGATAAATGATAATATACACTTGGAAAATCCTGAAAAAATTAGTACCAAACTTGCACACGAAAATCACTCCCTATGAAAGGAAAAGACTCGGCAGGAGATGCAACATTTCCCCAGTGAAAACCACGAGAACACTGAGAAACAACACAATAAATATCAGGGCCCAAGACTGTTCAACTTCATCCCAGCATACATAAGGAGGATTACCAATAGACTCCTGGCTGTCTTCAAGAAGGCACTGGGCAGGCATCTAAAGTCAGTACCTTACCAGCCGGGCTGTGCTTTGTACGTCTGTTTGCGTGCGGCCAGCAGTAACAGCCTGGTTGATCAGACAATGATCCACTACGAGGCCTGGACTCAGACCTCGCCGCGGGGCGTTGATACCCGAAACCCTCTCCAGGTATACTCGGGATATCTTTAAATAAATGGTATCATTAAGGATGCTGCTACCACCTGACCTCGTGAGTAATGATATACTTAAATATACACGAAACCCATAAATTAGGAAAATCGATAATTGAAATAATTACACCGAGAATTATTATGCCACTATACTAAACAGTCATTCACTGGGGACAAGAATAAATGCCTTTCGGTGAATTCATAGATTTACTTATAAGCTAAAAATAAAAAAATGTTAACACTCATTTATTAAGATATCCAGACTCACTTTACCAAAAGTTCTTAGTTAAAATCATTTAAAGATTTCCTAACACCATATGTGACCCCCTCATTTGCATTAAGCATTATTACAATGGCTTTACAGTTTTAGAAAGCATTACAGTCTAAGTAGGATTAACTCCAGTAATACCAGTTCCATCTTTACCATCTGCTAAAACAAACACTGAGAACCAGTGAG
This sequence comes from Cherax destructor, assembly GCA_009830355.1. Classification (NCBI taxonomy): domain Eukaryota; kingdom Metazoa; phylum Arthropoda; class Malacostraca; order Decapoda; family Parastacidae; genus Cherax; species Cherax destructor. Next base: position 17,311 of record WNWK01015790.1, on the reverse strand, counting down.
CAGTCCCATTCATCTCCAAGCTGCCTATTTCAGTCGACTGAGGCACTCGCGTTCACCTTTATTTATACCATAAATGAACAAAAATGTTAAAAATACAGACTAGCCACAGGAATGTTAAGAACTACGTCAGTCTGAGGTGTGCGTATAGTGCAATGAGAGACATGAGAAAGTTCTGAAAGCAAGTTTAAGACTCGGCCAATGCAAACACTTTAATGATAAAACTAAATGAGAATAACTCAGTAGCAACAATAATCACACACACACACGCACGCACATACGCACGCACATACGTACGCACATACGTACGCACATACGTACGCACGCACGTATGAATATGCACAGGTAAGAAGGGGCCCAAAGACAATACGTAAATGACATAGCAGCAAGCAAAATCTGACCAAAGCTGTTGTACAGCCACATCAGGAGGAAACAACAGTCAAGGACCAGGTGATCAGGCTGAGGAAGGAAGGAGGAGAGATCACAAGAAACGACCACGAAGTGTGTGAGGAACTCAACATGAGGAAATAGAAGGGCCTCCAGAAAGGAGGAGAGGTAGGGTACACCATCAGGTGCTGGACACGATACACACAACTGAGGAGGAAGTGAAGAGGCTACTAAGCGGCTACATACCTCAAAGGCGATGGGGCCGGAAAACATTTCTCCATGGGTACTGAGAGGGAGCAAAGGAGCTATGTGTACCCTAACAATGATCTTCAACACATCTATCGAAACAGGGCAACTACCTGAGGTATGGAAGACAGCAAATGTAGTTCCAATTTTTAAAAAGGAGACAGAAACGTAGCATTAAACTACAGACCAGTGTCACTGACATGTATAGCATGCAAGGTCATGGAGAAGATAGTCAGGAAGAGTGGTGGAGCACCTAGAAAGGAATGAGCTTATCAACGACGGCCAACACGGTTTCAGGGACGGAAATCCTGTGTCACAAACCTACTGGAGTTCTATGACAGGGTGACAGCAGTAAGACAAGAGAGAGGGTGGGTAGTTGCATATTCTTGGACTGTAAGAAGGCGTTTGACACAGTCCACACAAGAGATTAGTGCAGAAGCTGGAGGACCAGGCAGGGATAACGGGGAAGGCACTACCCTGGATCAGGGAATACCTGTCAGGAAGACAGCGAGTCATGGTCCGTGGCGAGGGTCGGGTGGGCACCGGTGACGGGGGGTTCCCGGGGTCAGTCCTAGGACCGGTGCTGTTTCTGGTGTTTTGAACGACATGACGGAAGGAATAGACCCCAAAAGCCCCCCTGTTTGCAGATGATGTGAAGTTGATGAGAAGAATTCAATCGGAAGAGGGACCAGGCAGAACTACAAAGGGATCTGGGACAGGCTGCAAGCCTCCCCCAAACAATTACCGGGTTTTTCCCCAACCCCCAACCCCCAAGTGAAAAGTCATGAAGATTGGGGAAGGGAAAAAAAGACCGCAGACGGAGTACAGTGGGGGGGCCCCAGAGACTACAAACCTAAAAAAAAGGAAAAGATCTTGGGGTGAGAAAAACCCAGGCACACCCCGGGGGGCGCACATCAACCAAATAACTGCTGCAGCATATGGGCCCCCTTTTTGGGCGCCTAAAAACCCGCAGCATTCCGACATCTTAATAAAAAATTTTTTTCCAGGACCCTGTACACTGTGTACGTTAGGCCCATACTGGGGTATGCAGCACCATTTTGGAACCCACTTTTAAAAAAAAGCAAAAAAAGAAGCTAGAAAGTGAAAAGGTTTGCAACAAGACCCCCCCAGGCTAAGGGTATTCGGGGGGAAAAGGGGGTTAAAAAATCATACAACTGGAGGACAGGGGGAATAGGGGGACTTTGATAACAATTAAAATACTGGGGGGGTTGACAAGGTTGACAGAGACAGAATGTTCCAAGATGGGACACAGAAAAAAGGGGGGACACAGTTGGATTGAAGACTCAGATGAATCCGGGGTTTTTGGAAATATTTCTTTAGCCTGATAGGGGGAAGTGGAAGGGGGGGGAAAAACAAAAATGGGGGGGCAGGTTCCATAAAAGTTTTAAAAAGGGGAAAAGGGCTAAAGGGGGGGGGAAGATTCCCTAGCGGCCAGTAAAGGGGGAAAAGGCGGGGCCGGGCTTTCTCGCCCCCAAAACCCCAAAAAAGGGAGTAAAACTAGGTGAGTCCCCCCCTCATGAAAAAAATGAAACCCCCTTCATCAAGGGGGAAAAAGGCACTAAAAAGAAAAGAGGGGGGATGATAAAAAAGACTGGACCTAGTATTCACCGAGTAGTTGGGAAAACGAGGATATCACGTATAAAAAAGGCCCCCCTTTGGGGAAAAATTTATCACTTGGTTTGCTTTTTTATTATAGTTGGGGGGAAAAGGGGGAAGGGGGGGGGAATAGGAAGGAAAAACAAAAAAATAAAAAAAAGGGGGGCTACACGGGCATAAAAGGGAAATTCCTGGGACGAGGGGGGAAATTTTGGGGGAAAACCCCGTAAAAAAAAAGATGGAATATTTGAAAACCAAATGAAAAAGGGGAGGGGGGGGTTTGTCCCCAAGGAAAAAGGGAACGGAAAGGGGCCAAAAAAGGCCCCCGGGTTTTCCCCCAAAGGTGTGGGAGGAAAAAAAAAAGTCCACTAGAGAATGGAAAAAAAGTCGAAGACAAAGGCCCCGGAAAATAAAGAGATCAGCCGAAGAGCCAGAAACGAATATGCACGGGGGAAAAGGGGGGACTCAGAAAAAATAAAAATTTTTTAAAAAACCCAAAAATAAAAATCTGACCCAAAGGGTGTTGTATAGCCACATCAGGAGGAAAACAACAGTAAAAAGGAAAAAAGGGAATCAGGCTAAAGGGGAAAGGGGGGGGGGATTTCCCCAAAAAAAGACCAAGGGGTATGTGAGGGCTCAATGAAGGATTTGAAGTATTTACAGAGGAGCCAGGAAGGACCCCAAGGATTTCAGAATAGGGAGGTATCCCAAAAAAAATGCTGGATGTCCACAAACCGGGGAAGAGGTAAAAAGGGTTTTTGGGGAACGCGATACCTAAAAAACGGGGGGACCTGACAATTTTTTTCCCTGGGCCCCCAGGGGGGGCAGAGATTTTGGGGGGGTGCCCCCAAAAAAACTTAAAACCCCTTCCCCTTAAACCCCGGGCCCTTTTAAAAGGGGGGGAAGATGGCAAATTGGTTAATTTTAAAAAAACCCCGACACAGGCTTTAAAACCCAAAAATTTGTTACTGGCTTTATAGTTTTTCAAAGTCATGGAGAAAAATCATCAAGAGGGGGGGGGGGAGCACCTAAAAAAACCAACCCCTTTTTAAGACAACCAGCAGGAGAGGAAGGAAAATCCTTTTTAAAAACCCTTTTGGGGTTTTTTTGACAAGGTAACAAAAAATAAGCCCCCGAGGGGGGGGATAGACTGCATTTTTTTTGGACTCAAGAGGTTTTTTGGAAAGTTCCCTAGGGGGGTTTAAAGCAAAACCCCAAAACAGGCCCCAAAAAGGAAAAAGGGACCTGGATCAGGGGGAAAATTTTTTGGGGGGGCAACAATAGTCTGGTAGGGGAAATGTCAAGTGGGCACCTTTGAAGGGGGGTTACAAGGGCCCCGCCCGGGGGGGAAAATTACTTTTTTTGGGATTGTGAATGACATAACGGAAGGGATAGCTCAGAATTGCCCCCGTTTGCATATGATGTAAAATTAATGAAAAAAAAAAATTAAATCGGTTTAAATCTTTTAAGGACTAAAAGGGGGAAAACCCAGACAGGCTAAAACCCCGGAAAAAAAAAATTTTGGGTCCTTGAATTTAACCCTGCCAAATGTAAAGTAAAAGAAGATCAGGGAAAAACAGAAGCCCCCAAAACAAAAGTAAACCCCGGGGGGCCAAAGACTCAAACCTCCCCCCGGGGGGAAAAGATCTTAGGATGAGTATAATAAAAAAAAAATCTCTGGGGCACACGTCAATCAAAAAAGCTGCAGCATCCCGGGCGCTGACAAACCAAAAAAAATTTTAATACCTCAAAAGAATCGAAAAAGACCCCATGCACCGCCCGGGGGGCCCCGGGGGGGGTTCATTTTTTGGGAACCCCCTGGTCAAGCACGTGGGAAATTTTAAAAAGTCGGGGTTTGCAACAAGACTAGCCCCCAAAAAAAGGGGATTGTCCTACGAAGAAAGATTAAAGGAAATCGCCCCGACGACACTGGGGGCAGGAGGGTTGGGGGGAAAAAATGATAACGACATAAAAAAACTGAGGAAAAGAAAAAAGGGGGACAGAACAAGATTTTTAAAAGGGGGGCACAAAACCCAAAAAGGGGCACAGTTGAAAATTGAAGCCCTTTTAGTAAAAAGGGTTTAAGTACTTCTTCAGTCATAAGTTGTCAGGAAGTGGAATCCCCAAAAAATGACATAGTGGGGAGGAACCATACAGGGTTTTTTGACGGGGGGTTTTATAAAGCTCATGGGCAGGAGAGAGGACCAAAATAGCAACCCCAAAATTCCCCAAAAACTTATTCCCCGATAAAGGGGGCCAAAACCAAAATGAATGCCCCCAAAACCCCGCGGCATAGGAAATGGTGGGGAGTGTGAGACGGGGTTTTAAAGGGCCCCCGGTTTTGGGGGAAATGAAAGGGGGTTTGGTGTTAGGTGTGAAAGACCCCCCTTTTTGGGAAAAAGTTTGAATCATAGTACAAAAAAAATTTATGCAGGAAGGGGAGTTCTTTGAGGACACCTGTGATGCACTTTATTTACGGGGGAAAAAATGTTTTAATTTTGCTGGATGCGACACAAAATATGGGGGAAAAAATGCTAAATGAAAAAAAAACCAAAAAAAGGGGGGAAAACTGCAGGGGGGCCCTTTTGGGCCCCCCTTCTAGATGGGTCCTTTCATTCCACCCACTAAAATTTTGTTCAACCTTTTTTTAAAACAAAATGAAAAAATAAGCTTTGAAAATTTTAAAAAACAAAAAAATTTAAATTTTTTAAAACATGGGGGAAAACAAACTCCTGAAAAGGGGAAAAACCAAAAAAAGCGCCGGGGAACACAAAAATAGGTGGGTTTTTAAAAGACGCATAACTAGCTCTTTTGTGACAAATTACGTCGGGGTGAATGTAAATGTACTCGGAAAAATAAAAAGGGGGATAAAAAAAAATTTTCAAACCCCCTCCAATAAAAGAAAACCCCGGAAAAAAATGAAAATAAAGATGTTTCTTGGGGTTTAATATTCTTACGTAAGATGACTGAAAAGAAAAAGGGGAGGCGGGAAAGTTTCTCTTAAAAAAAACGTGAGAAAAAAATATTTCAAGATCCTGGAAAATTTAAACAACTTAAAAAAACATTGAAAAAAAAAAAAACCCCAAAAAGGGGTTTGGAAAGGGAAAAAAAAAAGGAAAAAAGTTCTTGGGGAAAAAAAAGTTTTTTAAAAATTTTATATAACAAAAACCCATTCAGTCCCCATGACGTCACCCAAACCAAAAAAAAACCTAAATATCTGTTTACATTTAGGTGAGCAAAAAAATTTAGTAAGAAGAAAAAAACGGGAGCTATTTAAAAAAAAAAAAAAATAAAGTAAAAAAAAAAAAAAAAAAAAGTGAAAAAAAAGGAAAAAAAAAAAAAATAGAAAGGAAAATTTTAAAAAATTTGGGGGCGTCTTTCCGGGGGGCAAAATCCGGAAAAAATCCCTTTTAAAAACCCAACCCCCCCTCCTCGATGCATGTAATGGAACAGTACAGAGTGTGGTATTAATTTTAAGCTGTTAAATATCAGTTTGATGATTTTTAAGTAAAAAAAAAAAAAAAAAATTCTCGATTTTTAGAAGGTTAAGTATAAAGTCCCCTTAAAAAAAAATCTAAAAAATTTTCAGCTTTACATGAAAGGTATAAAAAAGGAAAAAGAAAATTAGGGGCACATGCATCATCTGGCATCTTTTTGTTTGACGTTTTTCCAAACCCCCGACTTTTCCCTAATGGGGGAAGGGGGGTTTTTTAAATATATGTACATTAAAGGAAAATTTTTATTTTTCTCAAAACATCTGCACTGGTCTTTGACTTTAGCTGACCATTTGGGGGGGACGATTTTTTTGGGGGGGGATGGGGGGATGGTTTTGTCTGAACATTGGCAACAACCTCTGGCTAGCAGCAGCAGCCCCCAACCCCCGGCCCGGGAGCAAACAAACCCCGGGGGGAAAAAAACAGCAGCAACCTCTGGGGCGGCAGCGGGGCCCCCGGCTAAAAGGCAACCTCGGGGGGGAGCAGCAACCCCCCCAAACCCCTGGCTGCCCCGCAGCGGGTTTTTGGGTAACAGCAGCAGCCCCCCGGCCCGGCAAAAACCAACAACCTCGGCTGCAGCGGGAAACCCCCCAACCTCCTAGCAGCAGAGCACTTTTTAAAAATGGGGGAGCAGGGAGCCCTCTGGCTATCAACGCCCAAAACCCCCCCCCTCTGGCCCGCGCCGCCCCCTAAGGGGGACGGGGGCCACCTCTGGGCCCCCCAGCAGCAACAACAGCAACCTCCCGGCTGGCAGCGGGGGGGAACCTCTGGCTAGCAGCAGCGGGAGCAGCAGCAGCAGCCCCCCCCCTGGCTAGCAGCAGCGGGGGCAGCACCCTCTGGCTGGGGGGCACCTCTCCCAGCGGCAGCAGCAACCTCTGGCTGGGGGGGAGGAGCCAGGGGCCCAAAACCCCCCTGGCAGCAACCGGGGGGCATCGGCTAGCAGCAGCGGCAACCTCGGGGGGGGAGCGGGGGGGAACAACCTCTGGCTAACCCCGCCCCCGGGCAGCAACCTCTGTGGGGGAGCACAGCCCTCTGGCTGGCAACCCCCGCCCCGCCAGCAGCACATCCCCTCTGGCTGGGGCTGCAACAAAAAAACAACCCCCTAAACCCCAAAAACCCCCCGCAGCATCCTCCAACAAGGGCAGCAACCTCTGGCGCGGGTGACCTCCCGACTGGGGGGAACCCGGGGGCCCAGCGGGGGCCTCGGCTGGCAGCGGCAACCCAAAAAATGGCTAGCAGCAGCAGCAACCTCTGGGTGTAGCAGGGGGTGGGAACAACCTCTGGGGGGGAGCAGCAAGGGAACCCTGGCTAAGGGGAGCACCCAGCAACCTCTGGCTGGCAGCGGGAACAGCAACCTCCCCCCCCAAAAAAACACAAACAGCAGTCAACCATTACAACTTATCATGATGCCTGGGGAAAACGATAACGGTTATATTTGCCTCTGGAAAACACTAATGATGATGGTCTCTAGGAAGGAAATGCTGTAGCAGTGATAACGAATGTAAGAGTTTGGAACCCTGGTTTTGAGGTGGTGTAATAAATCTTGCAAGCAGGGCAGCCAAGAAGCTAAATGAACTAAGGCATTTCTCACACCTGCTGGACAACAGATGCTGCAGAATTATGTATGAGAACAAGTGTGTTCCACCTTGAGTATGTTACACTGTCTTAGACTGCTTGTTCCAATCCATCCCTTCTCATCTACGATTTCTGCACAGTAGAGAAACCAAGCAAGACGACTCGTGAGGGCGAACTTAGTGTTAGGTAAAAGAGAAAGAAGAGAGGGAGCGAAATAGATGGAGGGAGGGAGGGGGGGAGAGGGAGGGGGAGAGGGAGGGAGGGAGAGACTGAGTCAATGCCCCATACTGCAACCTTTACTGTACATTATTTTGCTTCCTTTACCGAAACTTCTAGTGTCAGTTTGTTGCCTCATAAAAACACAGAGGCAAAAGCTGATAGTGGTAATGAAGGCTGATGGGGGTCATGAAGGCTGATAGTGGTATGAAGGGTTTATAGGGTCATGAAGGCTGATAGTGGGCATGAAGGTTGATAGTGGCATGAAGGCTAGTAGTGGTAATGAAGGCTGATAGTGTCATGAAGGCTGATAGTGGTCATGAAGGCTGATAGTGGTCATGAAAGGTTTATAGCATGAGGGGTGATAGTGGTCATGAAGGCTGATATGTTATGGGGTTTATATGTCATGAAGGCTATAGTAGTCATGAAGGGATAGGCAAAACTATATGGGCTGAAAGATAATAGTGGTCATGGGATAGTGGTGATAAGGGGTATGGTCATAAGGCTGATAGTGGTCATGAAGGTGATAGTGGTCAAAGGGTGAAATGGTCATGAAGGTGATAGTAGTCATGAAAAGCCAAATTGAAAACATAAGAAAAAATAAGACAAAAAAGGTTTTTCAAAAAAAAATAAATTTTTCTGAATTTAGAGTGTCATACGTCTGCACATCCCCGCGACTCTTATATACACCACTCTCACTTACGACCCCGCAGCAGGGAGAGGGTTACTGACCCGTTTAACAGGGGGGGCGCGGTTACGACCCTGCTAGCAGCAGAAGACGCCGGGCGAGGAAGAATATAAAATTCCATTATTATATATTTAAATATATCCCCCGAAAAAATTGAGGTGGGGAACTTTTTTTCCAATTTTATAATTTATTTACCCACCAATTTTTAATTTTCGAAATCTGAAACTGGCCAATTTTTTTATAAGGCTTACCAACAAGTGGAAGACACATGAGCAAAAGTTGGATCCATGGGTGAAACGTGTTTTTTTAAAGGAGACTTTCTTCAGAAAGTAGAGAACAAATATGGATAAAGCAGGGGTAGTAAAGATGAAGGGTCAGTCCATCAACCTTTTAGTAGTAACTTAAGATTGTGAGTCCCAGCCTGGGGAAAGTTTAGCCCCCATCTATAAAATTATTTTTAAATTTAATTTTCTTTAGTTATCCATTTTGAAAATGTGGGGAAAAACTTTGTTTTTCTTTAATTTTTTTTATGGATTTTTTACATTTTACACAGCGCAGTGTTCTGCAGATTTCAAGAAAAAAGGATAACATTTTAAATTTTATATTCAAATTTAAATACAGAAACCCCCCCGCCAGGGGAAACCCCCAACATATATTAGGGATTACCAAAGCCCCCCCTGGTTTTCTTCAACTCAGGGGTGGACCTGTTAACTCATAAAGGGTTTTGTGTCTTTTCTGTCAATCTGAAAAGATGCCCTCTTTTGAGCTATTCTACCAGCGCTGAAAAGAACGGGGGGTAGCTGTTTGAGATACAGCGACTGATTTGAAAAACAAGAGGTTTCAAGTCCCCCTCTGTTGAAAACCCCGGGGGGAAAAAGGGAAACCCTGACGGGGGCAAAACGAGGGAAAAAAATTTAAAAAGGGGGAGGTGGGAAGGTAAAAAAAAGAAGACCCAGGAAAATGTTGTGGAAACTTTAAAACCCCTTTCCCCGTGCTCCGATAAATGTGGGTTTTTGGGAGCCACCAAAAACACAAAAAGGAAAAAACAGGGGGGGGGACAGCAGGTTGGGTACATGGGGGGGGTTTTTTTTGATTGATAAAAGGGGGGAGACAGGGGGTTTGCTTTCCTGGGGCTGGAGGGGTTTTTGTTGCCGTCGGGACGACATCATGAGGGAATGGACAACCCAAAACTGTTTTAGGCTGGAAACATGGGCAGACTGGGGGGAAAATGACTAGAATTAGCAAGACTAATTAGGAAGAAGGGGGGGGAACCCCCTTTATGGGGTTTTTTTCCCCCAAAAGGGGGGGGATTGGGGAAATGAAGGGTTTGGGGGGAAATTGGGGCCAATTTTTTGGAAAAATTGAAAAAATTCAGTAACAAAGAAACGGGGACCTTTCTATGGGGAAATGACATGTATGCCAGGGGGGGGTTTTACTTATCCAGGTCGGGGGGGGGGGGCACTGGAACTGAAAGGGAGGGGTTTTTGGCCCCCCCCCCATAAGGGGGCAGGGGAGGCCTGGGGGGCCCCTACTAGGCAGGCCCTTTTCACAACGTCCCACAAAAAGAATATTTCCCAAACCCCCAATTTTTAATCACCCAGAAATAAGCGACAATTTTACACCCCCCAAAAAAGTCCCCAAAAACCCCCTCTCACTATGAATTTACCCAACCCCAAATTTTTGAAACTCCCCAAAAGGGCCCAGCTTCAAAAACCCCTTTACTGGGGAGACTGTTCCACTCATAACTCCCCCATTTCCAAACCAATCTTTTCCTAATTTTTTAAATTTAAAAATTATTAACGAATCCATTATTGGGGGTTTTCTCTTTGGGGATATCCTAAGACCTTATTTATACCCCCTTTTTTAAAACCCCTTTTCCACTTGATACCTCGACTGTCTCCCTCATTCTACGTCTTACAAGTGAATGTTTTTTTTGGGTTTAATCTTTTTTCGTAAGGGATTTCTAATCTATGTATTAATTTAGTCATTCTACGCTGAATGTTTTCTAACAATTTTTGTCCATTCTGTAATATGGAGACCAGAACTGAGCTTGTAATTAGGTGGGCCCTTTTCTAATGATGATAAATTAAATCCCCCGGACCTTTGCTAACACTTTTTTATATAAATCCCAGTAATCTTTTTCCTTTTACGTAGGGGGATTTGTTTTGGGGTTTTAAATTTTTCCGCTTACCATCCCCCCCAAGTCATAAGAACATAAGAAAGGAGGAGCACTGCAGCAGGCCTGTTGGCCCATACTAGGGGGAGGTCCTTCACATTCCATCCCACTAACAGAATATTTGTTCAACCTAATTTTCAATGCTCCCCCAAAAAATAAGCTTTGATAATTTTATTTACTCATGTGCAACCCCCCTAAATCCAACCCTTTTACCATGAATTTATCCAACCTAAATTTAAAACTACCCAAGGTCCTTTTCCCCCAATAACCCTACTAGGCAGACTGTTCCACTCATCAACTACCCTTTTCCCAAAACCCAAAACTTTCCTATATCCTTATTAAATCTAAACTTATCTAACTTGAATCCATTATTGCGGGTTCTTTTGGGGGAGATATCCTCAAGACCTTATTTATATCCCCTTTGTTAATACCCATTTTCCATTTTTATACCTCGATCATGTCTCCCTCATTCTAGCCCAAAGTGAATGTAATTTTAGGGTCTTCAATCTTTTTTCGGGAAAATTTCTTTCTATGTATTAAATTTTGTCATTCTACGCCGAATGTTTTCTAACGAATTTATGTCCATTCTGTAATATGGAGACCAGAACTGAGCTGCGTAATCTAGGAAGCAGAGAGTGTGCATAAATGGCAAATCCCAATAAAATTTTAACAAGTGGTGTTCCACAGGATCAGTCTTAGGCCCATTGTTATTTATAATATATATCAATGACCTTGATGAGGGGGAAATTTTTTTGTGATATGAGCAAATTCCCGGGGGGGCACGAAGATAGGTGGATTTAAGATTCAAACATAGATGTCATAGAATTTAAAGATTTAAACCAAACTTTCGTGGTCAGAAAAGGGCAGATGCAGTTCAAGTAGATAATGAAGGGGTTTTTAAGCCGGGGGGTTCCCCCAAACCCCAAACACTTTTAAGTTAAATAACGAGAACTTAAGGTACAGATTGCGAGAAGGACTTGGGGGTGATGGTAAGCAGCAACCTTAAACCAAGACAGCAATGCCTAAGCGACGAAAAAGGCAAATAGATTACTGGGATTTATATCAGGTTAGCAACAGAAGTCCAGAGGTTTATTACAGCCATACATCATTTGAAGGCCTCACCCCGATTACGCAGCTCAGTTCTGGGCCCATTCAGAATGGACATAAATTGTTAGAAAACATTCAGCGTAGAATGACTAAATTAATACATAGCATTAGAAATCTTCCTTACGAAAGAAAAAAGGGACCAAAAAAATTACATTCACTTGTAGACTAGAAATGAGGAGACATGATCGGGGTATAAAAATTGGAAAATGGGGTTCAGGGATATAAATAGCTTGAGGATCTCTCAAGAGGACCCCTTAATGGATTCAAGTTAGATAAGTTAATTAGAAAGGATAGAAATTTGGTTTGGAAATAGGGTGGTTGAGGGAGGGGGAAGTCTGCTAGTAGGGTTATTGAAGCTAGGACCTTGGGTATTTTCAAATTTGGGGTTGGATCAAATTCATGAGTGAGGGGGGTTGGATTTGAGTGGGACTCCCCATGAGTGGGTAGAATTGTCAAAGCTTGTTTCTTGGGTAGCATTGAAAATTGGGTTGGAAAATGTTCTGTTGAGTGATGGGATTGTGAAGGACCTGCCTAGTTTTGGGCCAACAGGCCTGCTGCAGTTTTTCCTCCTTTCTTATGTTCTTATGTTATCAACTGTGGACTGGGTGAAGAAGAGAGGTATCAATATGACAGTTTTCTTAACACTATACAGGCTGCCCAAAGAACATTTATCCCATATAAAGAAATTAGATCAAGTAGAAATGACCCAAAATGGATGAATAATAGGCTCAAATATCTTTTAGGGCAGAAGAAAGGAATTTATAGGCGCATAAAAAGAGGTGAGGGTCATCTTATAAATCAGTATACTGACATTAAAAAGGGACGTTAAAAGGGAATAAGAAAAGCTAAACGGGACTATGAAATTAAAGTTGCTAGAGTTCAAAACTAACCCAAAAAGTTTTTTCCAGGTTTATAGAACAAAAGTTAGGGATAAGATAGGTCCCCTTAAAAATAACTTTGGGCATCTTACTGGCAAGGAGAATGATATGTGCTCTATTTTTAATAATTATTTTCTCTCGGTTTTCCACAGGAAGACATTAAAAATATCCAGTAATTAATTTTTACAGAGGCCCAGAAGAAGATAATTTATGTAATATCACAGTCACTAGCGAAATGATTATGAAACAGCTGGACCGGCTGAAACAAAAAAAATCTGGGCCCTGATGAGTTTTTTGCAAGGGTTCTTAAGGAATGCAAAATGGAACTCTGTGAACCAATATCTAACTTTTTTAATTTATCTCTTCAAACAGGTGTAGTGTCTGATATGTGGAAGATGGCTAATGTAATTCCTATTTTTAAAGCAGGGGGCAAGTCACTACCGTCAAACTACGCCCAATAAGCTGACCTCAATTGTAGGCAAATTACTAAGTCAATTATAGCTGATATTATTAGAAGCCATCTAGATAACCATAATTTGATTAATGATACCCAGCATGGATTCACGAGGGGGCCGTTCCTGCCTATCTAATTTATTAACCTTCTTCAGTAAACTTTTGAGGCTGTTGATCACGATAAAGAATTCATTTTTGTTTATTTAGACTTTAGTAAGGCTTTTGATAGAGTACCGCACCAGAGACTGTTAAAGAAAGTGGCAGCTCTGGCATTGGGGGAAAAGTGCTGTCATGGATCAGTCATGGCTCACCAATAGGAAGCAGAGAGTGTGCATAAATGGGGTTAAATCCGAATGGGGACTTGTAACAAGTGGTGTTCCACAGGATCAGTCTTAGGCCCATTGTTATTTATAATATATATCAATGACCTTGATGAGGAAATACTAGTGATATGAGCAAATTCGCCGACGACACGAAGATAGGTAGGATAATTGATTCAAACATAGATGTCATAGAACTTCAGGAAGATTTAGACAAACTTAATTCGTGGTCAGAAAAGTGGCAGATGCAGTTCAATGTAGATAAAAGCAAGGTTCTGAAGCTCGGAGTGTCCATAACCCAAGCACTTATAAGTTAAATAACGTAGAACTTAGCCATACAGATTGCGAGAAGGACTTGGGGGTGATGGTAAGCAGCAACCTTAAACCAAGACAGCAATGCCTAAGCGTACGTAATAAGGCAAATAGATTACTGGGATTTATATCAAAGTGTTAGCAACAGAAGTCCAGAGGTTATATTACAGCTTTATACATCATTAGTAAGGCCTCACCTAGATTACGCAGCTCAGTTCTGGTCTCCATATTACAGAATGGACATAAAATTTGTTAGAAAACATTCAGCGTAGAATGACTAAATTAATACATAGCATTAGAAATCTTCCTTACGAAGAAAGATTGAAGACCCTAAATTACATTCACTTGTAAGACGTAGAATGAGGGAGACATGATCGAGGTATACAAGTGGAAAATGAGTATTAACAAGGGGATATAAATAAGGTCTTGAGGATATCTCTCGAGAGAACCCCCAATAATGGATTCAAGTTAGTATAGTTTAGATTTAGAAAGGATATAGGAAGTATTGGTTTGGAAATAGGGTGTTGATGGGGTGGAACAGTCTGCCTAGTAGGGTTATTGAAGCAAAGACCTTGGGTAGTTTCAAATTTAGGTTGGATAAATTCATGAGTGAGAGGGTTGGATTTGAGTGGGACTCGCACATGAGTGGGTAGAATTGTCAAAGCTTATTTCTTGGGTAGCATTGAAAATTGGGTTGAGCAAATATTCTGTTAGTGGGACGATTGTGAAGGACCTGCCTAGTATAGGCCAACAGGCCTGCTGCAGTGTTCCTCCTTTCTTATGTTCTTATGTTCTTATGTTCTTATTCTTTATCACTGTCTCTGCCTCAAATGTTTTATTGAAAAACTCAGTAAATTTGCTCGGCAGGAACGACCTCTCGTAAACCTGCTGAGATCATTAATCAAATTATGTTCTTCAAGGTGACTTCTGATAATATCAGCTATAATTGATTCTCACCGCCCAATAAGCCTGACCTCAATTGTAGGCAAATTACTAGAGTCAATTATAGCTGATATTATTAGAAGCCATCTAGATAACCATAATTTGATTAATGATACCCAGCATGGATTCACGAGGGCCGTTCCTGCCTATCTAATTTATTAACCTTCTTCAGTAAAGCTTTTGAGGCTGTTGATCACGATAAAGAATTCGATATTGTTTATTAGACTTTAGTAAGGCTTTTGATAGAGTACCACACCAAAGACTGTTAAAGAAAGTGGCAGCTCATGGCATTGGGGAAAAGTGCTGTCATGGATCGAGTCATGGCTCACCAATAGGAAGCAGAGAGTGTGCATAAATGGGGTTAAATCCGAATGGGGACTTGTAACAAGTGGTGTTCCACAGGGATCAGTCTTAGGCCCATTGTTATTTATAATATATATCAATGACCTTGATGAGGGAATTACTAGTGATATGAGCAAATTCGCCGACGACACGAAGATAGGTAGGATAATTGATTCAAACATAGATGTCATAGAACTTCAGGAAGATTTAGACAAACTTAATTCGTGGTCAGAAAAGTGGCAGATGCAGTTCAATGTAGATAAATGCAAGGTTCTGAAGCTGGGAGTGTCCATAACCCAAGCACTTATAAGTTAAATAACGTAGAACTTAGCCATACAGATTGCGAGAAGGACTTGGGGTGATGGTAAGCAGCAACCTTAAACCAAGACAGCAATGCCTAAGCGTACGTAATAAGGCAAATAGATTACTGGGATTTATATCAAGAAGTGTTAGCAACAGAAGTCCAGAGGTTATATTACAGCTTTATACATCATTAGTAAGGCCTCACCTAGATTACGCAGCTCAGTTCTGGTCTCCATATTACAGAATGGACATAAATTCGTTAGAAAACATTCAGCGTAGAATGACTAAATTAATACATAGCATTAGAAATCTTCCTTACGAAGAAAGATTGAAGACCCTAAAATTACATTCACTTGTAAGACGTAGAATGAGGGGAGACATGATCGAGGTATACAAGTGGAAAATGGATTAACAAAGGGATATAAATAAGGTCTTGAGGATATCTCCAAGAGAGAACCCGCAATAATGGATTCAAGTTAGATAAGTTTAGATTTAGAAAGGATATAGGAAAGTATTGGTTTGGAAATAGGGTAGTTGATGAGTGGAACAGTCTGCCTAGTAGGGTTATTGAAGCTAGGACTTTGGGTAGTTTCAAATTTAGGTTGGATAAATTCATGGGGTGAGAGGGGTTGGATTTGAGTGGGACTCGCATGAGTGGGTAGGGAAATTTTCAAAGCTTATTTCTTTTTGGGGAGCATTGAAAATTGGGTTGGAGCAAATATTCTGTTAGTGGGACGGATTGTGAAGGACCTGCCAGTATGGGCCAACAGGCCTGCTGCAGTGTTCCTCCTTTCTTATGTTCTTATGTTATGTTCTAATAATTTGCCTACTATAGGCGTGAGGCTTATTGGACGGTAATTTGATGGAATGGACTTATCCCCTGATTTGAATATAGGAACCATTAGCTATCTTCCACATCTGGCACAACACCAGTTAGGATGGACGTATTAAACACATTCGTTAATGGCTGACTAAGTTCCATTTTGATTCTTTATACCCTGAAAACAACTCGTCGGGTCCCGGGGACTTATTTTGCTTCAGTTTATCTATCTGTTTGATAACCATGTCCTCGTGACAGTAATATTAGTTAATTTGAATTCTTCAGGAACTGAATAATTGTTAATTTCTGGAATCTCATTTACGTCTTCTTGTGTAAAGACTGACAAAAAAGTCATTAAATAGAGAACACATTTCCAGTTCGTTATCCGTCAGCTGTCCATTCCCAATTTTCAGAGGTCCTACCTTTTCCCCACCTTCGTCCTGTACACTTAAAGAACCCTTTGGATTAGTCTTTGATTCATTAGCAACCTTAATCTCATAGTCAGTTTAGCCTTTCTAATCCCCTTTACTTCTCTTTTCAACTGAACATATTGTCTAAGGTTAAATCTCCCTTTTGATGCGCCTATAAATTTCCTTTTTCCCTAATAAATGTTTTTGCCCCTGTTAATCCATTTGGGATCGTTATTATTTGGGGCCAAATTTTTCTGGGGGGAAAAACATACCCCCGTGCACGTTGTACATTATTAAGAAAAAATCATAAAAAACAGATCCCATCGTAACTTTGCTAGATTACCCCCCGGGTTAGACAGGTGTTCCCCAAGTCCAAAAAAAATCGGCAGAACGAAAATCAGGGAAATTTCCGTATTATCCCTATTCGTACTCCCTTAAAAAAAAAGTAAGGATTTGTGATCACTAGCCCAAGCCTTAGTGACCCAGATTATTTACAAAAAATTTTTTATTTGACAAGACTAGGTCGAGCAAATTTTTTCCTCTGGTAGGTCCCCACACACTGCTTCAGAAAACAGTCCTGAACTACTTCCTAAAGTCACTGGGCCGTTACCGGGCAAAAGTTCTCAATTTTTTCTAAAGTTAAAATCCCCTACAACACTCGTTTTGTGCCTAGAAGCCCCAATTTCTCCCAAAAAAAATCTCCCCATCGGATCCAAGCCTGGAGGTCGGATATTACACCTAGAACGTTTTTTTGGGCCCTTTTAGAAACTCTACCCCCAAAAAAGATTCTGTTAATGATCCATCATTTTTTGCCTGTTTTTTAAATTTATATTTTCGTAAAAAATGCAACCCCCCCCCTTTAATTTTTATTACATGGAAAAATAAAACATAAGGTATAATGTGATCCTTTTTGAAACGCCCCCCCCGCAGTGGGTTTTTTTGAGTCACGCAGATCTACCGGAAAAAGCAAAAAAGGAGATATATATAGGATAGTCGGGGGGAATGCCTTAGGTGGAGAAAGCTTGCAT